>NDGN011179190.1:0-11951 GCA_002564285.1 Tympanoctomys barrerae | reverse complement strand
AAACTGTCCTATTAATCATTTTTGAAACTGTCTCATTGCTATTTGTTTCTCAATAAAATAAAAGAAAAAAAAATAATGAGTATTAAATGCTCAGATACCAGGCACAGTGATGTGTAATTTACATGTATTATTTCACATAGTCTTCATTATCATACCATGACAAAATTTTCAGAAAAAGGAAACATAAATGAGAACATAATTAAGAAAATAGGTATGATACAAAACCCATGGTTGAATACCTCTTGTCTTGGTCTTCTAGATGTGTACCATTTCTAATGTCTTATCAATTATCTTATTATACTCTCTTTAAAATAAATTTTTTAAAAAGTAGAAAAGGTAAGGAAAAATAAGGTTTTTGAAAGCAAGCGTTAATTTTTAATTATGTGTTCAATCTTGCACAGCTATATCTGTTAGTCTGAGCAATAGATTTGACGATAAAGATATGTAATATAACAACCATTGTTAATTTCCTATTGTTTTGAAAATCTGTAACATATGTATCATTATATGTTACTCTGTTTCTGTCTTTGTTTCTGCTATTTGTTTTTGCTTTTTTTAACTCTTCAAAATTAAATTAAATTAATTTTTTTTAAAAGAGGAAAAAAACAAATAAATAAAAAATAAAAAATTAAGAGGAGTTTAATAAGTTTATATTTGAACTGTATGGCCCTCTTCAGAAAGAAAAGGATGTTGATAACAGGAAGAAGTGTGGAGCCAGAACCAGGGAGGGAAGGCAGGCTGAGGAAGAGGGCAGCCAAGCAGGAAGAAGATAGGAGTCTGTGGAGTCCCATCCTGCAGTCACACGAAGGCTCGTAGGAAGTCTTTTGGAGCATATGATGTGCTTCCTCCTTTCAGTGGTCCTTCAAGAGGCCACTCATAAAGAGTTCTGTAAGTTGATTTTGCATTTCTTTTGGATATGTCACGAAGCAGATCTTAAGGCCAAAGAAAATTTTATTCAAACTACAAGTACTATATTCAAAATCAATTTTGCACCCTGAAATTTTGGGGAAGCTTTAGCCAAATGAAGTATAATAGGGATGCAACCAAAGGCCTACAATTAGATATAAAGAATAATTTTGCAAATATAGGACCAAGGAGATGTGATTACAATGAGAGCTCAATGTGAACCAAGAGGAAGATGCTTTCAGTGTCAACTGGGATCATAAGGCACATTAATAGGGAGTAGAGTTCCACAGGGAGAGCTGACTACTGCTCTCCTTGAGTGGTGTACCTGGGTTATTACATACAGCATAAGGCTCCTTGCCTTACAATAAATTTGAGCGCCTTCAGGGGACAGTGACTCAAAAGGAAATGCAGATCTTATATTTGAAAGAATCAAAGGAACTGATAATGCTCAACTTCGAGAAATTCAAACTGAAGGGAACATGACAGCATCCAATGTTTGAGAGGTTGCCAAGGGAAAGAGCTGCCACATTAACTTTAAGATATGGAAGTAGGATCAACAAATGAGATTTATCTTAAACAAAAGTATTTTGGCCCAATTTGAGGAATATCTTTCTAATATTCAGAGCTCTCTGAGAAAATAGATTTCCGTGGGTGATAAAGAGGTCTCTATCACTTGATGCATTCAGGAAGGAACTTGAGTGAAGATTAGAGTTTAGATTAAGTGACCTCTGACATCGCTAAGGATCTGAAATTTTCCTTGTCCTATGCTTGCCAGCGGGACTTCCACAGTGCCATAGGCTTTCATTGATTCAGTAGATGTTTATTGACTTGAACCAGAATGCTTCTCAGCTAACTTCTAGGGCAGATGAACAACGTTCTACTCAAGGTCCTCCCAGAGGAGGGAAGTAAACAATCAAGTCAGAAACACAGGACCCAAGAGTGGGACAAAGGGAAGAAGAAGATACAGAGCTCAAGCCCTGCCTCTTCTCATCCCACTCTGTATACCACCTCACTGAGCAGGTACATCATCCTCTGTCACATCTTGACCTGATCACTTTCCCATGGGATGCTCCTACAACTTGAGGCTCTGCTTTCTCATTTTTTCAAATTGGTTTTCAAACTTGCCTTCCATTCCATCCATTCAGAGGCCCTTAGTCTTTCATTGTTGTGCCTCTGGATTGCTTGGTCTTTCTTTTCTATAATCAGTCTTTCCCTTTCCCATAGAAACCCTTTTCATTCCTCCATTCCTATGCCCATTAGGCTCAGAAGCTATTTACAACCAATAAGGACCTGAAAACCTTCATGTCTGAGAGAGATTCTCAGGAATGGATTCCATCATAAACCCCATCTCATCCCAGGTACCATAAACTTAAGGGCCTGATGGGTTTTCCTACATACCACACTATGGACATCTGACAAACTAGAAACAACTACTACTCTTTCCTCCACTAGTTTGTTTTAAATGACCCAACAATAATCCCAACATTATTCCATCATCAAATGCATCTCTCTGTGAAGGAATGTGTATTTACATCGTCTTTCAGAGTTCCAAAGTTTCAGTCTGAGTGTCCTTTTGCCATTCCTACCTATACTTCCTCAATGTTTCATTCAGTAGCATTGATGTCCTCATCATTTTCTTCTTCTGCTATCAAAACTAAACTACCCCATCTCTTCCTCCCTGGTGACTTTAACAATGTATTTTAGTCATGGACATCACCTACCTTCTTGCTTCTTCCTATATTTAGGCAAAAAAACCTACAGGGAGAGAGATTATATCTTGGAAGGAAGGAAAGAAGGAAGGAAAAGAAAGAAGTAATAAAATATTGATAATAATAAAGGTATTTTCCAAAGACCAGAACAGATATCACAGATCTTCATGGGACTCTAAAGATATGTTTATTTTTCTTTATAATTGTACAGCAAAATACATAAATGAATATTTCATATAATTCATATCATATTTTAAATCATCCACTCAAAAGAAAAAAAAAACAGGTATGGGCTGCCTACCCTATGGCCCTGAGCTGCAGATCAAAACTGTTCTGGCCATAGTCACTACCCTTAGGGTTTTTCGGACAAGTAGAGGCCAAAACAGTCTAGCAGTATGTTGTTGATGATAAGATATAAGCATTTCCTTATCAGTAGAAGACTACAAGGGAAAGAGCCTCATTCAGAAAGTAATTCTTGATTCTTATCAATTATACTATTTCAAGTTACCATTCTTCTTTTCTAGTTATATCTCTGTGTCTCAGTTATTTTTCTCTCATTGCTGGGACAAAATACCTAATGCCCAAAATGAAGGTAGGAAAGGTTTATTTAACTCACAGTTCGTGGAGGTTTCAGTTCATGCTTGGCTGGCTCTAAGGCACAGCAGCACATGGCAGAGGGGAGCAGTTCCTGGGGGTGGAAAACAGAGCCAGAGCAGAAGGAAAGGCAGCAACTGTGGCATCTAGCGAGCCTCTTTTCCTTCCATCCACGCTGACTGAAAAGACAAGTTCTTCCAGGGAAAGTGGCACACATCAATCTTCCTCAGTTCCCTTTTATATTCTTTTAGTGCTGAGTCATTCTAGAGCATGGGGAGGGAGTCACTTCATACCCTAGGGAATTGGAATTCCCTAGGGCATGGAATTGCTGGGCTGATTTATTTAGATTTAGTTAAGCTTTTTACTTCTCAAGTTGACACAGTTTATTAACCACTACACTCTGCTTTTAAAATATTTTAAAAATTAGATTCATCTGAGGGCCAGGAATATAACTCAGTAGACTAAAGCACCTGCTTAGGTAAGCTTAGGAAAGCTCTGGGACCAAGTGCCAGCTGGATCCTGGCACCATGTGCTGCACCAGCACCACCTCCAGGGTGGACTGAGCCTGCCAGAGTCCTGGTGTAGCGGTAAATGCCAGCACTGGGGAGGCTGAAAGCAGGAGGATCACCACGAGTCTGAACTGCATAGTGAGACCCTGCAACAGCCAAATACACTTAAAAAAATTAGGTTTGTCTCAGTGAGAAATAACAACCATATGGATAGATGTTCTTCTAAGTTAGAATTTTAAATTGTAGAAAATTGATAACAGTATAATCAATTGATTAATTAACAATTTGCATGTAAAACTAATTACCTTTTAGTATCCCCATTCCATAAATACTGAAACATTACCATGGGAAGCAAACCAAAAAACTCAGACGAGCAGGTACCTCAGAACTACTCATTCTTGCATCTGTTCATCTGTTATGTAACAGCATTCTGTTACATAACAGCTCCAAAGATATGAGAAGCATTGCCATGGGTGCTAGAGACAGTGAATCACATGGAACACAAGGCACTTGCACTTGTGCAATGCATGTTTGAAGAGGAGGCAAGAGCAATCGAACTAAGTTCATTCATTCATTCATTTCAGCCTGTGATAAGTTCAGTGAAAAAATAAAACCATGATGTGATGAGGAGTGGAGGTGCACAGAATAGAACAAAATCTTCCCTGGAGTAATATCCCTGAGCTGAGACATAAAGGACCAGGAGTGTATTAGCTTTTTTATCCCTGGTACAAAATACATGACACTTGGAACTTAAAGAAGGAGAAATTTAATTTGGCTCATGGTATTAGAGGATGCAGTCCATGGGTAGTTAGGTCCAAGGCAGGAATATCATGGAAGAAATCATAATAGAACAAAGATGCTTAGTTAAAGGAAGCAAAGAAGTATATCACAGGAAAAGCCAGAAAAAGAAAGGTCAGGCAGCAGGGGTCAAATATAGTTCCCAAGGTCATGTACCCCTGACCCAGATGGCACACCTAGAGTTGTGCTTTATTAATATGCTAGACATATGTTAATGCAGCCAAGTTGACAATTAAACTTAATATACATGGAATAGAAAAGAATAGAAAACACCAAACACAGAAGAGAGTAGCACAAAGAAGAAATAATGCTTGGTTCTAGGGCAGGCAAATTTTGGAAACCATAAATGCCTAGGCAGAATTGCACAATAATGGAATAAACCATTATATATGCACACAAAGATGCACATAATAATTTCACTGAGGAAGATAAAATATAAAACAGAAAGTTAACCATAGTTTTAAAAAGATCTATGGGTCATGACTTCATGTACCATATGGACGTAAAGCCTTTTTCCTGAAAATTACTATACAGACTAAGCACAGAAGAAAACAGGAAATAAATTGAAGAAAGAAGATGGTGTTAGAAATAGAGGCTATCAGTTAGGAAGGTTTTGTCTGTAAGTAACAAAATACTCATTTAGCTACTTAAACATTTACATCTCACATGAGCAGGCCAGGATTAGGTGGCCTCTGGTTTAGAGCAGGGATGCAGTGAGAGGACCAGGAGCCAGACTCTTTCTACTGTCTCCGTGCTTCATCTCTAGCATCCTTCACCAATATACTTACTTCCCACAAGCCTAGAAGACAACTGAACTCAGCTCCAGAATATCCTCCAATAATTATGCCTAACACACAAACACAGAAAAGAGTTCTCTGGAGAGGATCTCTTGCTAACAGTGAGCGAAATCTTCTGATAATCTTCTGTGTATCAAATTGGCCAAAATGAGTTATATGGTCACTTCAAGCTGCAAGGGAAGCTGGGAAAAAATGTGTGGAAAAAAGAAATGGGGTTATTAAGCTTGATGTGGACGAGGCAAGATTCAGAGGCATCCTCTGCAGATACAGTCTACTTGGAAGACTTGGCATAGATGCAGAAGGAAATGGTAGGCTCTGGGAGCTCAAGTCTACATGGAAGGGAGAAAAGGAAGAGTGGGGAGGCACGAGAGTAGGAAGACCCCAGATCTACTGATATGAATTACAACCCCAGCTCTCAGCAAATCACTAAAACAATCTCAGCCCCAGATCTTCATCTATAAAATGGAAGCAGCAACACCTACGTGTCAAGTGGGCTGTGAAGAACGGAAATTGCCAGCGTGGGTTGTGAGCACCTAGCATCTGCCCACGACTCCATGCGGATGCAAGGAGAAAGTATAACTTCTGTCTCTAATTTTATCATTCTTTTAAAATACATACAGTTGTGCATATATTATAATATACATAACACATTACAATAGCATATATATAACTCATAAATAAATACATGTACATATGCTGGGAGTGCTCAAAAAATTTACTCATAAAGGCCCATTTCTTTAAGTTTAGAAACACTTTTTAAAGATTGTAACACATATGAAATACTTAGAACATGACTGGGTGCATTTTGGGGCCTCAGAAAAAGGTTGTCTCTGTTCTCCTTTTCAGATATGTAAGTAGTACAATTTTTAATGACAAGGGCAGGCATCTGTCCTTCTAACTCTGCTCAAAGAAAGCTACATGTCATGTGGTTTCCTTGGCATCCGAAATCTCTCTCCCAGAAAACAGGATTACAAGTGCTACATCATACAAACAGCTCCCAGGAGCCCTTATCTATCATGTGGCTTTCCCAACCCCTAATGCCTTTCCCCTTTTCACCTGCTGTCCATCTTATTTTTTGCTGGGGAGCACTTTGAAGAAGGGTTACACAAGGTCAGGGAAGAGAAAGAAAGGAGAGCCAGCGAGGGAGGTGATCAGCCAGCAGCGGAAGTAAAAGGTCCTTCTGGGAGGAAAGTGCTGAAACCCAAGATCCGGGTATTATCCATGCAATTCATTTCTCCCTGGGAGCCCTGCCTCCCATTATCACAGACAAATGAGAATCGCTGGTATCTACTTTCCATCTGCCCTCCACTTTCTCTGAAGGTACTCAAGGCACTTTAGAAAGATCATCCCTTTCTTCCTCTCAGCATCAAATGCACAGTGAGCAAGAGACAAAGGTGGGATTGAGGTACAGGTAGAGAAACAGAGTCACAGGTGGCCCAGTAGCTCAGCTAGAATAGGCCCAGGAGTCCTAACAAGAGATTCAAATCACTTTTCTCATTAAAAGCACAAAGGTATGCTCACTTTATAAATCTGTGGCTTTTGTATATATAATATCCTTCAACATCAGTTATGCATGCTGTGGAGGCATTGTTCATTTATTTAATTTAACCTTTTTTAATCCAAAAAGCTTTTAGGTTTGCCTTTAAAACCCCACATTAAATTCTCACTTAACGATTTGACTGGCTCTCCTTTCGTTTCTTTAAATGAACTGCCGATAAAGGAATAAACTTGCTGAAGAAATAAGAAAGACTCCTCCAGAACGCTATAGTCCTTTATGCCACTGCCGTCCAGGCTGAAGCCCCTCAATGAATTGAGAGATAATGCTAATGGAATTACACATCGTGAGCAGATCAGGGGCTGCCACAGGAAGATAAATACCACAGCAAGGCTAAGGCGTTTAATCAAAAATAAGCCCCCTACATGTCTTTTTCCCCTTTTTGTACAGGAAAAAAAAAATCCAAACCGTCCTACAGTTTGCCACAGATATCACATCATTTGCCTGGATGCTATTTTTCAAGTGATTTGGCTTTAGGTGAGGTCTCACACACATGGGAAAGCAAATTAAATTAGTGAGGGCCCTGCCCCACTGATGTTGATGGTGACACAAGTGGGACCATGGCAAATATCTCAGAAGATAAACTGTATGTGGATTCACTCCTGGAGATGATACAGCAATTATATATTTTGTTTAGGCTCTATTTTAATAAGATAAAATCACTAGGCCCTGTGATCTGCCATGGGTGAGGCTGTTTACCCACACAAGTGACATGTAATGTGGGCTGTTGTGGAATATAAATTAGCCTGTGGCAGCTGGAAGTTGCCTCCTTCCCCTGCCTACCCTGGCTTCAACCTGTTTGGGCTAGTCATACCCTCAGAAAACAGGTCTGAGGTCTCACTCAAGGAAAAAGAAAAAAAAAATTTCCACATCATGGTAATTTGTCATCTTTTGGGGCTCATGGTATGTCCTGATTCACTCTAAAATTAAAAGCAAGCAGTAACACCTCCCCAAGTAATCAGTGACACTATAGGTATATCACTCAGAGCTTGCTTTTCCACTGACAGAAATGGATTCCACCTACCTCTCTCAGGCAAGGGTGGAACTTGCTGGAAGAACAACAGGGCCTTAAAGTGGGAAGTCAACAAAGCCACCCTCCAAGAACAGGCAGGTCACAAAGTGGACTTCACGTAGAACTACACTTACCAAAGGAACAGTGCTCCAGGCGAGTAGACCAATGGTTGAGTCTCAGGCATGCGTCCACCCCTGGCTGGCTCTCTGGAGATAGGAGGAGGGTCTAGTTTTTCACATGCCAGAGATAAAAACAAGTAATATCTGCCAAGGAAGTGCCACACAATAGTGGATGCCCAAAAAGACAAATCATTTACTCATGAAAAGAGGCTGAATGAGGGGTTCATTATAAGTGACCAACTGCTGCTGTACTAGGGCTAAGAGCATGTGTAGTCTGAGTGTCAGGTGGAGGGTAACTTTCAATAATGGAAAAAGCACTGGATGATGAACCAGGAGGCCTAGTCCTGGGCTTGCATGCATCACCAGGCAAGTCCATTTCCTTCTACCCAATCATTTTGGATTCAACTGTGTGTTCCCCCAAATCATGGTAAGGTCCTTCTCCTCAATATATCTTAATGTGAGCTTATTTGAAAATAAAATATAATTGATTGTAGATAGAATTAGTTAAGATGAGGTCATACTGGAGTAAGTGGACCCAAAGTCCAGTAGGGCTTGTGTCCTTAAAAAAGGAACACTTTCAACAGACACATATACAGGAAGAATGCTATGCCCTCCAGAGTTGGAGTTACTCAGTTCAAGTGTAGGCACTTACCTAAGAGACAGATTTGAAACAGATCCTTTTCCACTGCCTCCAGTGGGAGCATGACCCTGCTAACACCTTGAGCTTGAACTTCCATCTGCAGATCTGTGGTATAATAAATTTCCAAACTACCAGTGTGCAGTACATTGTTATAGCAGCCCTAGGAAACTAATATATTCCATTTTATAAGGTGAGGAGGTTAGACTAGATCTGTGGATTTCAAACTATGTTAGTCTTGACTTTACTTTGAACTTTGATCTCACAGTCCTAGAACTTCTGGGCAGCATCCTTTGAAATCCAAGGGACTGAGAGATCTCCAAGGTCCCTTTAGCTCTCACTCTACATTAAAGCCCTTTTCAGTTTCAACAAAGGATTGTTCAACACATTGAAAAGGATGTTGCAGGGATATTTTCTTCTCAAGCTGTAAGGATAGAATAGTTTTCTATTGGCCACATGCAGACTTCGCTCCCACACACATCCCCCTTGCTTCCTCAGGCATGAAGTCCTAGAGAAGAAGGCTGTTCCATTTAGGAGCTAGAAGGTGTGGAGGGTATGGTGACTTCTTGGTCAGTCCAGTGATATTTCCATTTACATATTTATATTCATTCCTAAACTTGGAACCAGAAAATCCAAGTTCTACTGTAGACTCTAGTCATCACCTCAAATTCCACTGTAGAGCCAGCCTCTGCAGCCTACTATACCCCTCTCTTATCTTCTACAATGAAGCCCAGCAATGAGCAGTGACCTCCAACATCTCATAGAACAATAGACACCACATGGAAATATCTGTGTCATCATTTTTTTTCAGTGTAGAAAAATGGGTCATGACACCACCAATATTTTGGAGGGTGCAAGGTACCATATCAGGTTTGGCTATCTATGTGCCAGAAGTCTCTATTATTATTGTATTATGAGGGCTCATTCATGAACTGGTTAGTCATCTTCCTTCCATACTAAGCTGGGAGTTCCATGAGGATAGAGACCACTGTGCTCTCAAGTATTTAAACCTCAGATACAGATGGATAAACTACAAGTGCCACAGAGTGGAGACCCAAATAGTTACCTCCCTCCCTAAGCTCATACTATTTTAAAACCTGGAATGGCATGCATTGACAACACCCAGATGCCAAGTCACAGCAGAAAAGAGACTTTGTCCAGATAGACTTGCCCAACCTGATACTATCACATAAGCAGATTGGTGATACTCACGTAGAGGAACTTTCCAAGGGACAAAGAACAAAAGGCTATTGTTATTTTCTCCCAAATGCTATTATAAACATTGTTCTATACATACATAAGCAGTTTAACAACTAGTATAATGAACATTTCTGCCCTCCACCAATACCTGAAAATTGTTATCATTTTCCACATTTGTAGATATCATAAAATTTTATTCCTAAATACTTCAACAAACCTACCTCCAGAATAAATCATTACATACATACCAGTAGAGCCATTGTCACACATATAAAATTAATAATTCCATCAATATTACCTAAAATTCAATTTTTCATTATGTTTTATAGTTGGTGTGTTTCATAGCTGTTTTATAGGAACATCTTTTATACTTTTTTATAACCAAGATCCAATCAAAGTTTACACATTGCAGTTGGTTTCATCATCTTTTTAATCTGGTATAATCCTTCAATTTCTTTCATGGAAGTTGAAGGAAATTTTGAGGAACTCAGGCTATTGGTTTTATGAGCTGTTTTAGGGGGCTGGGGAGATAGCTCAGCAGAATAAGTGCTTGCCTAGCAAGTGCAAGGGCCTGAGTTCAATCCTCGGTTCCACAAAATAATAATAATAATAATAACAATAATAATAATAATGTGTTTTAATTTCTTGGCTTCTCTGATTATTTCCCCATTGTGTCATTTTTCCTGGATTCCAAAGAGGTGATTGACACCTTGATTTTCAAAAAAATCTGAGTGTGGCCTAAGGTTAAGAGAGAAACAGGGCTGGATATTCACAGATCTCTCTTCAAGAGCAGGCTCCACAGTAGCAGTTTCACCATACAGCCACCCAGTGCCTAATTCTGCCAAGCTGCTATTCTAAGACACTAGAAAGCAATGCTGGGACACCCCCAAGACATCTTGCCTTTGAGGTTGGAATGAGCACAGCTAGAAACACACACAACCCACAAAAAATTATGAAGATTTAAGGGTTTCTCAGTGATTTATGTCTCTTTAATTAGGGCTTTTATGCTTTAATTAAAAAGTTGCAGAAGTTATCTTTACTTCTGAAAACTAAGTTTATTGTTGACTGCGTGAGTGAATTAAATAGCACAAAACCCCTGGGATGGCTCCATGCTAGAGTCCTCAAGCTCATTTTCAGGATAGAGGGAAGGAGGTCAATGAGAAAACACCATTAAGAGACTGTGGTAACCTTCATTATTTTTGATGAGTATGCAAAAATTTCCTGTGATAAATTATCTCATTGTATCTACAAATTTGGAGCCAGAATCTAAATGCTTAGGTCCTCAAAATAAGAATAACAACATTGTCAGGATCTGCTTTTAAAGGATTCACCTCCTAAGGATGCAAATGTAAAGTTTATGCTGTTATTCATTGTTAGTCTTTTGATTGATTCTCAGGTAATACTATGATGTAAAACTGCACAGAAGTTTAATAATGCCTAGCCACATCCAGTTCTGGACTTAGATGTGGCTACAGCCCAGCCAATGGTTTACGTCACATTTGCCCTGTTGTGGGCTCAGCCTCAGGTCAAGATGCTTTAATAACTCTCTATTCAAGGTTATCATTCCTTTCCTTGGAATTCTCATTACATTTCATTTATAAATATTCACTTTCAATTATCTTCTTTTAAATTATATTATTAATGCCCATATCTAGCTATCCAACTAAGGTCTGTTATCTCCTCTGTAAGACCACTCTTCATCTCCCTAACCTCTATCTAGGTGGAAGTTACTATACTATCATTTATACCTCTTACTCAGTCATAAGCAGAACAGTTCAACAACATCAAACTCATTTGGTTCAACTTTTTAAATAAAACTGCCCATTTGTTACAGAAAATGGCTTATTAAGTTACAAATCCTGGTGAACATAATTTGATTATTTTTTTTCTTTTCTATTCTATTAGCTATTAGGTTAGAAAATTTAGCCAGTCATGCTCCTAGTTCATGACAGATTGAGTCATACATGGTCTTTCTCCATTCATTCATTCACTAAGTAATTCATGTACTTATTAATCCTTCTTTCCTAATCCTACTGCCTTGATCATTGACACCATTCTAATGAAGTTAATGAGGCTCTTTTGTTTATATATATATATATATATATATATATATAT
>NDGN011179083.1:0-10594 GCA_002564285.1 Tympanoctomys barrerae | reverse complement strand
TCATAGTGATCCTCCTGTTTTCAGCCTCCCCAGCACTGGGATTACAGGTGTGCACCACCACACAGGGTTTTGGTGTCTTGGTGGCCAGCTCAGCATGCCCAGGGGTGGGGACAGTGTAGCATGTGGTGCTGAGGATCAAACTCCAGTCCCTGCACAAGCCAAAGCAGGCACTTAGACTGCTGAGCTATCTCACTGAACCCTTATAACTTACATTTAATTTTGCATCTCCTGGCCTAGACAGACACAGAGCTAGTGGATCTCTAAAACAAATTGGAATAAATTGGTCAAAATGTAAATTAGACCCAATCCTGCCAAAGGAGACAAGCTCTCGAGTTCTAATATTCCCTTTCTCTGAGAAATGTATTTTTTTCAATTTACTCAGTCAGACATATGCGATGAAAATTCACAGTCGAAATCACCTGAATTTCCAAACCCAAATAGCATGATGTACAGACTTTTAGGAGCCAGTAATATGTTGTATTTTTATTTCCAGAAATAAACCTTCAGATGAAGCTTAGGAATTAAGTGGTTTCTGAGTGCAGAAAAGAAAGAGATAAAGTTATTGAATCAGGATAAAACAGCACAGGGCACAAAGGCTTTGGTCTGGTGTTAGATTTGAGCTGTGTATCTGGCTGAGTCTATCACTGTACCACCAACATCGGTGACTAAGAGAACTAGACATTGGAAAACCAAAGTATGAATATAGGCTTAGAAGATCAGACTCCTTGCAGGGGAAGAAGCCTGATATGTGTTGATTACTGTTGTGTGGATCTTTCCTCTTTTCTGTTTTTTCTACTGAGGGATGACCTGAAGGGATTAAATGTGGTAGAGCCTTAATTTTTGGTATTCATTTCTCTCTCCTCTACATTTTATCCTGGCAAAGAAAAACATATATTTTTTGTTTTTGTACTGGGGATTGAACTCAGGGCCTTGTGCTTGCCAGGTAGGCACTTAGGCTATCTCCCTGGCCCCTGGCAAAGAAAAATATATAGCAGTTAGTTTAACATGCCTCCAAACCCTCTGATCAGATTACTTGTGAAAATCTCCAGAGGAAGTTGTAGGAAGGCCACACTGAGCTGGCTGAAGCTGTCCCTCAATTTCGTATCAAGGTTCCTCTCAGAGGTCATCTCTATTGGGCCTTGTGTTGGTGACAGTTTCACTACAGTTCCCTTACCCCTCTCCATGAGTTACAACTTAAATAAGCCCTTTTATTTATTTATTTATTTTGAAATAAGCCTTTGTAAATGGCTCGGATTTAAATCATATTTCATATCAGAATCCTGACTGATGCAGTGGTTGGTATCCAAAGTGGCTCAAGAAAATACATTCAGGGCTGGCAAGATAGCTCAATGGACAAAGCACCTGCTTTGCCAAGTGCAGGGACCAGGGTTTGATCCCTGGTCCTACACACCACGCTGGCCCTGCCCCTGGAATGCACTAAGCCAATGACCAAGTCCAGTGTGGTAGTGCATGCCTGGAATCCCAGTGCTGGGGAGGCTAAAAACAGGAAAGATCACTGCCAGTCTGAGCTGCACAGTGAGACCCTATACCAAATATGTAAAATGGAAAAAAATTATATATATATATATATATATATGTATATATATATATATTAGATCTTAGATTTATTTGGTCATATACTTAGAGGTATAGGGATAACCTGTTTTCTGGGAGAAATAACTCAATTATAATGACTCAAATTATAATGTACTGAGCTGGGAAAAATGCAAAAGGAGGGCAAGATGCTGTTCATATGGAAGTTCTAGAAAGTTCAAGCATGCCAATTCCAGTGAAAATCATTAGGAATTTAAAATAATTTCTTGACTCACAATGACTATTTTCCATTTGAAAGTAGCTCTTGGCTTGTTACTGGTAAAGGCTGAATGCTTAATCATGAATGAAACATTTATGTCTTCTAAACTCCCTGTCATGAACTTAGTGTTACCTGATGCAATAAATTATGACATTGGGCATGCAGAAGTGATCTATCATAATATGGAAAGAGGGACCTAGCAGATTAAGAAAGCTCGGTGAGCAGGAGACTTACACTCACATATTTCCTGCTTCGGGGTTTTTTCCTTCCCCACATATCGATGGCCTCAACAGCCAGTAAAGGAGGGAAAAGTTCAGGTTTTATTTTCAGACAGACCTGTATTGTAAGCCTGTACCAATAAGAAATAAACATCCTGTCATGGTTTGGGGTTTTGCAAGGGGAACAGGACATTTAATTATAAGATTTTAAAAAACTGAATCACCCAAAGAATTATATACAAAGAGTGCAGGAAATCTGTCCACACTCTAAAGACCAAAGACTCCAGCTGAGGGCCCGGGTCCCATGACAGTGTCCTGCATAAGCCCAGCTGAAGACCTCGAGCTCCTAACAGTACCTCCTACAAGACTAACTGGAGGCCTAAATCCCATGAAAATGTCTCAAGCAGGTCTGCTTCCCGCATCTGCCCTGGGGTCCGTGGTAGAAGCTAGAGAGCCTGTGCCAGCTGGATGAGGGATCTGTGCTAGCAAGCTGAAGGATCTGAACTGGCACCAGGAAGCAATGCTAAAAGTAAGAACCAGGGCACCCCAGAAAGCACCTCCACATCCATCCTCAGCAACAGTGAGTCTAAGCTCCTCTTCCAATGAAAACAGCCAAGTTCCCCAGGAAGGCTGGCATGAGAAGTGCCTCCAGCAGGATAGCCCAAGAGAGGCAGCAGCTCCCTCCCAGCCTCCCAGTAGCTTCTCTGCTTCTGCCTCTTAGGCTGCTGGCAGCCATCCTCAGAGCCCGCACATGCTAGTTCAGATTCCCTCCTCTCCTAGGTTCTAAGCAGCCGTTCCCCTACCACTTCTGGTCTAACGTCAGCTCTTTTCTGGGCCAAAGCTCTCCTGCAGGGATGGTCTGCACAACAAACTGCTTCCTATTGCTGTTTAAACACCTGCCACTGATGACTAACCCAGTCCAGAGGCCTAAGCCCCCTCCAGCGATCGGATTGACTGAAACATCAAGCCCAGTGACCAGACACACACGTTCTGCGAGCTCAGGCTGGTACCTGTACCCTGCAGCCAACTCAGATTTCAGCATCTGTGTCACTGGCTCCAACCTCCCATTCCCTACCTTTACTGAGAGGGTAACAGAAGTTTATAAGCTTCTGCCTCATCCCTAGATAAGGCCTGCCTTTGACTTCTGACAGTGACAACGAGCCTGCATTTGTTGACTATGTACAGCACACAGCACAGAGCTCTAGAAGAATAAAAAACAAAACAAACCAACAACAAAAAACCCCAGCTTATAGCCAGTTAAAAGACCAACTATGTCTGTAGACACTGCTTCCTGCACACACATATAATCCAGGTATACATCAACTGCTTCTACAAGTTTCAGAAATCCAACCTTAGATCTACTGAAAAATTTGCCTGGACAGCTTCTCCTAAACTCACTCTGAAGACAGTGTACTTAAACCATTCTCTGGTCACTCTGGAGGCTGGCCAGTCCATGCAAGGCTGAAGCCTGATGACACTGTTTACAGGATTGCTTCAGACCTAGTCTGCTCAGGCCGGGGAGAGAGCTCAGTGGCTTACATGCCTGCATGTAAGCACAAGGTCCTGAGTTCAATCTCAGTGTCAAAAACAAAAACAAAACCAAAAAACAGAAAACCTAGTCCCCTCAATTTTTGTGTCTTTTCAGGTTGCTTACCCAAGTCCTGGCTTCCTGGCCCCCTGCTAACTGCATATGTATGGCTGCCCCAAGACAATAGGATGGCCAAGAGTCATGAGCATCTATGACACACTGGACATGCTCCTAAATCAGATTAATTTTCTCAGTTCCTTACCAGAGTCAATTTAGGGGAAACCCTATAATAAGGGAAACAAACCACAAACTCCTGGTGGTAAAACTTTGGGGACTTCGGCTAGGGCCCATCCTAAGATCGCTGACAGCCCTAATGTTTCCACTTCTAGGTGGGCCTTGTCTCTGAAGATCACATGTAACACGATCAGTAAAGACTTGTCGGGGAACCTAAAGATTATAAATGGACTTAATTCATAAAAAAGTTAAGAGCCTGTTTTTTTAAATTTTTAAAGAAAAACATTGGTGCTGCTAAAAAGAAGAAAAACAGGGTGGGGGGGGGAAGGAGAATGTAGCAGAAAATACTCCCTCCCCCACCCCAGAAGGTATATTGCAGTTTCTTAGTTGCCCAGGTAACACCTCCTGTTCCAGATCCAGTTGCTTCTGTCTCTTAGAAACAGCTGCTCACTGAGATGCAGAGCTGGTCCCTGTGATGCACACTGCATAATCCCCAAGTGACAGGTCATTTGTCTCTACTTCCTGCTTGCTTATCTCATGTAAGCCCTAAACTAGCAGAGATCAGGGCCTGACATTCTGCAAAAGATCCTCTAAATAAATCTGCTTCCAAATCCTGGGTGGGTTTTTTTGTTTGTTTATTTGTTTTATTTTTTTTAGTATTTCTGCTTTTGCTTTCACTTCTATCTTCTAAGGGCTTTCAAGATGCTGTCTAAGGGCCAGGAGTGGTGGTGCATGCCTGTAATTGCAGCACTCACGAAGCTGAAGGGAGAGGATCACTACAATTTCAAGGCCATCCTGGGCTACAAAGTGAGATGTCTCAAGAAATAAAATGCTTTCTAGTTTAACTGTCAGAACAATTCTTTTATAATAGGTCTTCTCAATTAGCCTCTTAATCTCTCTATGGCCTTGTTTGGGGCATTTACCACCATTGATCCAACCAGCTCACATAATAGTTGTGCATGTTTAGTATCAGATTATTCCCACTATTTAGACAAAGAAGCTGAAGGCACAGAACAGTTAAGAAATGCCACGTGAGGGAGTAACCTCTGTCCTATAAGACTTCTCTGCAGGAGCAGGAGTTGTTTCCCATACTTTTACAGATGGAAAACTAAGACCTAAGAAAGGGTACCTAACTGAGCTCTGCAGTAAGATTAAAACCCAGGTCTGTCCAAGTCCAAAGTTCATGTTCATCTCTAATATATTTTGGTGCTATGTCAGTACTTCCTTTCCAGGTGTCAATATGAATACAAGGAGACTAAGGGATGCAGGTTCTTTGAAAATAAAATCTCCTTTTAAAATTGAGAACTTACAGATGATCTTTAAAAAGGCAAATCAATTCATCTAGATCAAGAGAAACTATCATAATAAAAATATTAGTATGTCCCAGGTTTACTAGCTAGTTATTCCTTCAAATATTCAGTTTATATCTGGACTTAATCCATTAAAAAGGTAAAGAGCCCTTTTTATTGTTAAAATTTCTAAAGAAAGATATTGCTCCTAATTCACAATTACTGCTAGCAGACTTCCTAGGAGAACGTGGCCTTTCAGAATACTCCTCTTCCACACGTTCATTGGCTAACATTAGCTCTACCACAGGTGAAGGAAAGGACACTGCTCATTTATCATTCACAAACCCAGGAAGTACATAAACCAGACCAGGGCGTAGAGCCTGGGAAGGGAAACCACATTGGCCAGGGTGCCAGGAACTTCACTCTGGGCTTTAGTGACAGGTTTTTATCTTCCACCAGTGAGGCCAGGCACAGGCAGAACAAGCCCCGTGTGGGGCAGTACGTTGAGCCCCAGCCCTCCAACGTCACAGACTTGCATCTTCCTAACAGTGAGAATGATCTGCTTTTCAGATAACACCTTCCAGTCTATTTTCTGTTGCTGCTGCTCAGTACAGAAGAGGTAAGTTTGCCTTTTGGGATAACCTGGGAAACGAATTACTTCATGACATCTTTATTCATTATTGAGTTTTCATGTCTCTCTGTGTCTGGTAGCCCATCTCCCACTTTCTCCCTGTTGTAGGTCGAATGTCGATGGCTTGTGATTCTTCCTCCATTCACCTAGATACAATTACCCCTTCCCTTGTGCTGTGTCCCAAGCTTGGTTCTGTAACCTTTATTTCATGCACATTGCCTATGTGTCCCCTGCACCACTCTGTACTTCCCCCACCTTGGGTGCAAGAATCCTGTCTTTAGAATCTGTGCTCCCCTGAACCACTAGGGAACCTAATACTTCAGTGCCAATACATGGCAGTATGAGAATCAAGTCGAAGGCATCCTATTAATGCTAACAGCTAATATTTAATAAGAATGTCCTATACATCAGGTGTTACTTTAGGAAATTTGTCTTTATTCATTTACGCAACAAGTCTTTTTACAATTTTCACTTAACAGATGGGGAAATTGAGACTTCTGGAGGTTACCTTGTTTACTCCAGGCCATGTTATAAGCTGGCGTGGAGTTGGGAGTCTAAGTCATGATCTCAATCACCAGACCATGCTTTACCAGAACAGACAGCATTAAATGAGAGCATGCCCATTATAGTGATTGCTGCCCTAATCCACATCAGACTCTATGGGCAGTGACACATCCCCTCAGTTTTATTTCATGACAACTCTGCACATCTTTAGCATCTCCAGTTCTCAGATAAAGAAGCTTAACTTCCGAGAGTTGGCAATTCACCCAAGCAGAGAAAGTGGACCCTATCTAAACAGGTAGCAAGATAGCCAGGTTTGTCTACCATGTTTGGGTTAATCTAATGGGTTTGTGTATACTGTTTATATGAAAGAGCCTTTGTAATGTGATGACTTTTCAATGTCAGACAAGGGAGAACACAAGTAAGCCTGAGCAACGATGAAGTACATTCAGAAAAACATAGCCCGCGCCGCAGGCCGTGGTTCAGCAGACCGTCACACAAGAAGCAAGTGAGTATCATTCTCACAGCGACATCTGTACCCCACAGAGTGCTGCTTGGTGCTAAGACCAGAAGTTAGGATTATGCTCTGCCCATAATAAGTGCTCAGTTAGCAGTGAATGAATGTTGTAGAAGATAATGAAAGAAAGAAAACAGTTAAAACAGCCTACTGTGCTGTATTTAAACATGGGCCTTGAGGGTAGACAGCAAACAGGGAAAATATGATCTGGTTTTGGAATTTTGTGGTGATGATTAAGTTAAGATTCAGCGTTGGGAACAGCAGTGTCCTTAAGAAGTGAGGTAAACCCAAACACCAACTCAGGCCCAGGAAAGGAAAGGGCCATTGCTCTCCTTCAAAAGACAAGAGTCGTTACCGAGAAACCACTGAAGGATAATCACCTTTTAAGAATCATGACAGGCAAAATCCAACATGATCCTGGTAAGAATACTTGGATCTGGGCATGGTGGCACATGTCTGTAATCCCAGCACTGGAGAGGCTGAGGAAGGAGAGTCGCTGTGAGTTCGATGCCAGCCTGGCTGCATAGTAAGTGCAAAGCCGGTCTGAACTCCACAGCGAGACCCTGTCTCAAAACAACATGGAACAGTTGACAAAATGATGGATGTGTTGCTGGGCCCAAGGTTGTTTCCTGGATTTATCCCGGCCTAGTTTTTGCTTCGGTGTTGCTAGACAGGCGATGGGAGGACGCCAACAAATAAGCCACATCTCTACCCCACAGTGAGGGAGCTCACCTCTTGGATTTTACAGCACAGCAGGGGCCACGTGCAGCCGTCCACGCGCAAGCCCCTGCCACCACTGCCCGCCTCTGCGCTGGCCCAGGAGAGGATCCAAGTCAAGGCCTTGTTCGACTTTCAGCCCCGGGAGCCCTGCAATCTCGCGCTGCAGCGAGCTCAGGAGTACCTGGTGCTGGAGAAACCGGACGCTCACTGGTGGAAGGCGAGAGACCATCTGGGGTAAGACACGCAGCTTAGCAATTCGTGCACGCCTGAGCGGCTTCGGAACGCAGAAAGACTCTTTCGCGGCTTGGTTTGCCACCTTTATAAATCTACACGGACCAGGGTTTGTTCCTCATGTTTCTCCATTTCACCGCCTTGGAGCACAGGGAGCCCGGCGGCCTCAGGATCATGCAGTCCTGCTTGGTGCCAAAGCCAAAAACTAGGATTGTGCTCGGAAGGTAATACATGCCCAGTTAGCAATGAACAAACGTTCTAGCAGAAAATGAAAGACCAAAGGCAGTTAAAATAGCCTACTGTTCAATTGAGGGTGGTCAGCAAAGGGGGAAATGCGTTCTAGCTCCTAACATTTTGAAGCAAAGATGTCCTTGTTACTGTGTTCTTGAGCACGTGAGTTACTCAGAGAGTTTCTTAATTTATAACATGAAAATAGTAATGGCTATTGTGTAGGTTCTCATTTTGATTTCTACTTGGAAATTTGCCTTTTTACAATTATAAGGCAAAAACAGAAACAGTGCCTTATTCACTTCATATTTCTACACTAATTAGTTTTGAAAGCAAATATTGCAGGAGCTGTGGTATTAACTTGGAAATAAAAATGTCTTGGTAAAAAGTAGATTTTTTTTCTTAGTGTCAAAGTAATATTCTATTAGATGCAAGCAGCAGAATAGAATCTAACCTATTTATTGTGATAGGTTATTAATGTTTGACTGTAGTTCTGGGATGAGAAAAATTCTGAGAACTGTCTGAGCTTCCTGGGAGAGAAGGTCGGTATTGATTTCCAATATTTGTATTTGGAGCTTATAAATATGTAAGTAGGATGAGCATCTCAATTCCATGCCTCTCTTCTTAATTATATTTTCCTGATGACTTGACCCTTAGCAGTTCTGAGTTTAGGTTGAACATGTGAAAGAGACTTTTTAGTGAAAAAAGAGGCATTAGTGAGTTTGGGTCTGTGTAATTAGCTATCCATTTTACCATTTTTTATTTCATAGGTAAATGAATGGCTCTTAAAACAATGCTAAGATTCTTTTTTGTAATTCTTCCAAACCCAGTCTTTTTCCCAAAAGTACATAGTTACTCATTTAGTGAGTATTTTTCTCTGTCATTCGGAATGGGCTTACACACATGCACTGAAGTTTCTGTAGATTTTACTTCCCTAAATCTTACATACTTCATGCGTTGTTCTGAAGTTGGCATCCATTTTTCAGTAATGTGTCTTAGAGATCTTTTTGTGATTTCAAACACTGGTGAAGGCCTAGAAAGTAAGAAAGCTTTAGCCTGGTAATAGGTGTGTAGATGGTATATCTTATGTGGAGATCAATTTGTTGTTTCTTGTGAAAGATGTGTGAATTTGCAGCCTCAGTGGTTCCCTTCCTTGATATCCTTGATTTCCTTAGAGAAACATCCCTGAGCACAAGGATGTGCGCGTAAACATTCCTTTAAGTCATTGCTCATAACAGGACTGGAGATTTGGATATCTGTGCTATCAACAGCAGTGCCCACAGAAGCTGTTATCTTTTGTAATTGGTGCTTTTAGACTAATTACTCATTCTAACTTCAAATGATCATTTCAATGTCCTTTTTCTGCTTTGATAGTATTTTCAGCTCATAGAAATCACTCAAAATATTCATTCTATAAATTAAGAACTTAGTATTTCCTGTATGGAAATTTTTGTTGAGATAGAAGTGAAAAAAAAGTGAACCTTTTTCTTGTGTTAACAATGTAATTAGTAGAATAAATTGATTTTCCCCTGCATCCTTCGGCTTTTTTTTTTTTTTTTTAATTTAGGACAGAGTCTACAGGGTGTTCAGTGTCTCACTATTAGATCAGACTCGTGGTGATTCTCCTGTTTACAGCCTTCCAAGCCATGAGATCTCAGGCGCATACCACCACGCCCAGTCTCAACCGCCCTCTCAGCGTGCTCCCGGGGCGGGGCCGGTACGGCTGTGGATCGAACCCTAGCTGCTGCGCTCTGCCGAAGCAGGATCCTTGGGCTTTTAGAAGAGCCTTAGTCACAGTAAATGTTACCAACAGGCCCACATTTTGATGTTTGCTTTGTCTTTTGTTCTAGGAATGAAGGCCTAATCCCAAGCAACTATGTAACAGAAAACAAATGCACCAATTTGGAAATATATGAGTGAGTCCTCTCCTCCGGGTGCCCTGGGGGTAACCTACGACAGTCAGGACATTCTGGCAGCTTAAATGTGGCAATACTGTTTTGGGTCTGTAACAGGAAAAGAAAGTAACACAGTAGACAGCTTTAGCAATAAAGAGAGCTCTAATCCTCATTGTGGTTGATGCACCGACTTTTTTCTTAAACTTGTTTTGTTAGGCACCCCACCCCCTTTTTTTTTTAACAGTGACACTGTGAAGCAAAACACCCACATGATACTTGTTTTATTGTAAATCCTAAATGAAACATTTACTTTTGAAAATGACATTTGATTTTTCAAGGAATGATAAATTGGATTTAGTATGTGCTCTCTTGCTATGCTTTGGAAGAACACCAGGCATGTTCACTGAAGTTTTCCATGAAATCTGTTTTATTACAAATATAGATTTGGACAATGAGAGAGATCTTTATGATTTTTTTTTTGAGATCATCAAACTGCAGGTGGGAGGATTAATTCACAGGTAGAAAGTGGCAGAGCTGAGATGAATCCCGAGTCTTTTTTAAATTTGGAATTTCAGTTTGAGCATCCTAGTGGATGTCAGTGGTGCTAAACACTGGTGACATAACACAGAATCTGCCCTGTTTTATGGAACATAGAGTTTCATTAAGGAAAAGTGGTAGGAGTAAATGTCCTTACACAGTTAGTTCTGTTTACAAGCTCAGTTGGTTACACCACTTCTTCTTCTTCTTCTTCTTCTTCTTCTTCTTCTTCTTCTTCTTCTTCTTCTTCTT
>NDGN011179059.1:0-20169 GCA_002564285.1 Tympanoctomys barrerae | reverse complement strand
TAACCACTAAGAAGATAACAATGTATAATGTATTGATTATCAAAACTGTCCTATTAATCAGCTATGAAACTGTCTCATTTACATTTATTTCTCAATAAAAAAAACCCCAAAATTAATTGTCCTTACATTTCGGCGGGAATCTTCCCATTCGTCAGTCTATGTAGCCATCCGTGTTATCCTTATGTTAATATAATGTCGCCTTATAGTAGCCCTTAAATGAGAGCGTGAGATAGTGAAAATCTTCCAAATGTATTCTGTCCTTTTTTCTTTTTTACTTGGTCTATTCTCTGTGTTTCAATTTGTCTTACTCTCCCAGTGTAAATTTGTCAGCTTCTGGGGAAAACTGTTATCATGTGTCTTGAAGGGTGTGACAGATCTGCAGCTACTGCTGTTAGAGAAAGCTGGCCGTCCGGGTGTGGGGGTAGAACAGCCCCGACCCCATAGATCGTGTGCTGCACGGGCAGGCCTGGCTCTGTCTCGCCGGCCCTTGCGGTCACGTGGTTCCGCAGAGCATCAGCTCTCCCTACATGGTCTCCCCCCAGCGACAGTACTGTCCCCTGAATCTGTGCAGGGCTTCCTTCAGGGAGGCATCGGCGTGCGCTGTGTCCTGCTGTGGGGCAGGCGGCCTCGGTCGACCCCTCCCAGGAGGAGAGAGCGGCAGGAGAGAGCCCAGAAGCGCCCGCAGACTCCGCCCTGTGACAGCGGTGCCCCTCACCACAGCGAGGCTGCGCCAGGGCAGAGCGCCCCCGGGGCTCGGGGTCCTTTTAGGAATCTTGGGGTGCAGGGTCGTTCAGGAGCACCACGCGTGTAGGAAGACGACTGAGGCTTCACGGGCTGACCGGAGATTCGTGGTGTTACCGCATGCCCTCGCGGGCTCCAGCGGTGCTGTAGATTCGTGTTTCTGCATAAGCCATCATGTCATCTACAAATAGAGTATATTTGTTTCCTTTCTCCTCGGTAATATTTTGCGTTTCATAACTTCTTGCCCTGAGGAAGTGGTAAGACTTCATTCTTCCCTGTTCCCTTAATAAGATGGAAAAATTCTCTTGTTATTACTTCAGTATTTACTTCACGGGCTCACCGATGACTTAATGTCTTTATCATTACTGTTTTTCTAAGAGCAGATTCTCCTAAAATAGTAGATGCGACCTTATGTGGCAACCATAGGGACAAAGATTGAGACGGAAGATTCTTTTTTTTTTTTTTTTTTTTTTTTTCTTTTTCTTTTTCTTCTATTTTAGAGAAAGGTCTGCAGGGTGTCCAGGGTCTCACTACTAGATCGGACTCGTAGTGATTCTCCTGTTTACAGTTTCCCAAGTGCTGGGATTACAGGCACGCACACCACACGCCCAATCTCTAACGCCATCTCAGCGTGCCCTGGGGGCGGGGCCGGCAGGCCCGGGGATCGAACCTCCCGTCACTGCGCCTGCTTGAAGCTGCTTTAATCCACTGAACTATTTGCCGGACACTTTTGAAACAGAAACTTCTGTTGATGACAAGAGTAGCTGAAAGTTCATACTATGACACCTAAAAACCTATTGCCTTCGCATTATTTCTTTTAACTTTTTAAATCTGTTTATGCATCACTTAGTTCCTGGGACAATGTTTAATATGGTAGGTGCTGGAAAAATAAAACTTTTTAGAATGCTTAAATCAAAATTCTGTTACTATAGAAATTATTACAAATTTTATTGGCTGCCATAATTATATTCAGTAATGTAATATCCAAAGTGTCACTTTTTAAAAATATGAAATATTTCCAAGGGAAATGGTATACTGTTTGGGGTTTGTTTTAAAATATTCCAGCAACAACAATAACTAAATTAGATTGTCAGAGTATTAATAATTGTAAAAGTTGAGTGCTATATATATCATATTTTTAAACATCTTTTGGAAAAAAAAATCAATTTCCTGTGCTAGGGTTTGGTGACAAATGGGTAAATTTTGAATTGAGGGTTTTTATTTTGTGAATTACCAGAACTGTTTTCTGGATTATAAAGCACATTTGTTGAGGGCCACATGGTAGCCGCTTCTATCCCTAGTCCCATGGGAGGCTGAGGCAGGAGGATCACAAATTCCAGCCCAGTCTTGGCGCTTTAGTAAGACCCTGTCTCAAAATGGAAACTGAAAGGAGTTGGGCCTGTAGCTCAGTGAGAAGGCCCTGGATTCAATGCCTAGTAATACACACACACAAAGATACACATCCGCATGTGTGTGTGCACACACACATACACATGCGCACACACACACACACACATACACACAGTCTTGAAACTCTGTATAAATTTAAAAAATAAAAATAAATAGGTTGAAGTCAATGCGAAGACCCTGGATTCCATCGCCAATCTGTCCCCTATAGGAATGAAAAAGAAAAAGAGAGCCCTGTAGGAGGAATGCTCTGCTTTCTGGGCCTTGTCTTCCTTGGGTCGCACCCAGTGCTTCGCACCCTGTAGTGCTCAGATCACTACAAGCCTCCTATTTGTAAAGACCCTTAGACACTCCTTCATTATCTCACTGGAAGTTGTTCATTGTTAGTTTGTGGGCTTCTTGCTATTTCTTGAGCAACTGTATTTCCTGCAGAGAAGGAGAAGAACAGCAAGAAGGAAGGAGCCGTGACAACATGTAGTCCCGAAGCCACCCCGCCGCGACCCACTCGGGCACACGCAGGAGTGCGCTTTTCTAGTCTCAAGTGTGTCAAGTGGGCGCTCCACCTAAACTGTCAATTGTCAGAGTCTGGCTCAGTGACATATGTGCGGATCAGCCGCACGGATGAATGTGTTTTGTATTACATGTGTGTAACAAGCTTTGATCATTCTTACTGCTCAGCTTCCCTCCACAGCTCACTTTCCCTTATTCTCTTCCACCTTCCTGTTATTTTTCATTTTAAAAGTTGTTCAGATTGTATGTATGAGAAAACCTGCAACACTTGCCTGAGTGGGGCTTATTTTGCTTAAGAGCCGTTTCTAGTTCTTTTTACCTTCTTGCAAATGACTTGATTTTGTTTTGCTCTATGGCTGGGTAGTAGGCTGTTGGGTGAGTATACTACATCTTCTTCATCCACTTGTCTGTTGGAAATCAGCGTCAGCACCCACCGCAAGAACACAGAAGGCTTCTTTCCCTGCACCCTTGCTGGCCGGCATCAGCGTCAGCTTTCTGTACGCCTGATGATGACCATTCTGACAGCGTAAGGTGGACTCTAGATGTCACTTGGGTCTTGCACCATCATAATAGCTGAAGATGGTGGCTGTCTTATATGCTTATCAACCACTTATGGTTTTTTCTTCTCTTGTTTCTGTTCAATTCATTTGCCCATTTATTGTTTGAGATATTTTGTGAAGTTGTTTATTTTTGGTGTTCTTTATATTTTTTATATATTACAAAGCTCTCCTTTTATTCCATATACTTCTAACCAATTTCTAAGCCCAGTCCCTTAATGTGTTGCTGCCTCTTAATTCCCATGGCTGCTGCCTAGAACATCTCTTCCAAGCCTCATTGTACTATTTCTGTCACAAATTCATTGAGCCTTGTTCATCTCTCTTCCCCTCCTGTCCTAGAGTTTGCTAGCTCACGTTCCTCATATATCCCCATGGTGCCCAGGGATGCTCGGCGGCCACTTGCCTGTTAGATGCCTTCCCACATGTCTACAGATAGCACTCAGCATGATCCTACTCCTGTGCCCTAAAGAACAGGCACACCCAAGCATACAGAATACTGCATTGTGTTATGTCTTTGGGTCTCTTCCTCTATTCCAGCCTCGGTCTTTATTTTCCCACTTTATTATCCAGATCTCCTTGATGAGCATCCTCTTCCACTCACACACCGGCACATTCCCACCGGGACACGCAGACACAGAAGTTCTCTAGGCCCTACTTCTCTGCTGGGTCTCCTCTGTGTTCTTCCACTATAAAATACCACATTGGGTCATAGAGTTATTTTTCAAAACTCTGCATGTTATAAGCCTCTCAATGGTGAAATTTCTATGGTGGACATCATTCCTTTGCCAATTCATTAATTCCTTCAAAAAGAAACACTTACTCTACATCAGTATGATCGTTGCATCCAGCCAGGATAAATGGGACCCCTCCAAATGAAGATGTGTCTAATACATCTCAGACACTCCCTGTACTTAAAATGTTTTATAAGGATCTATAGAGGATCAAGGGTACTCAGTATGTGTGAAATGGCCGATGAGTAAAATTGTCCTCTTACAGATATCAGTTGGAATTGATGAGGAAACCCCTCAGTTCACGTAGATCAGGAATAGATTTACCACCTAATATCCGGCTAGTATAAGATATTGAATTTCCGGTTTGTTTTCAAAGCATGGTGGATTTCTCTTGGGGGCTGCTGACACCAATATCCCCATGTAAAGATCAGAAGGCAACACCTGGAGGTCCAGCACTATCCATCAGACACGTGTCATGTTCCCCACCTGGGATGAGGCCAGAGCTTTGTTTCCCAGGCAAGTACAATAGCAAGAGCACCTCCATTATCTGCCAGGGAGAATTCTAGGCTGCATGCTGCCCTAGAGTCTTCTCTGTGTGCTCCTGGGATTGCTTCCTATTGAGTGTGGATATGCAGGTCCCATTGAGATTTCAGAGCAACAAGAGCAGTCCCTCCCACAGCCACTCGGTGGAGCTGTTGTCACTGGCCCTGAGCAGCTTGGTTCTGGAGCCTCCAGAGGGAAGCCACACTGGAGACTCAGGGCATTCTCTCCCCATTTGCAGTTGTTATCTTTATTTTCGGACTTTGCTTTCATTTCTCAGCCCCTATCATATTGTATATATTTCCTGATTATGGGCATACATTTTGATTTAATTTTATTTGACATAGACTTGTGGAAGTGCCATATTGGCAGTGAGCATCACTCGTAGTAATGAATTGTGCTAACAGGTATTAAAGAAGTGACCCAGGTGTGACCAGTGGTTACATGGAGGAAGGCTTCATTTTGACTGGATCTGTTTTCTCTTAGCCCATTTACTATGCATGCCAGTTACTGAGGCATTGTCACAAACCCAACGGGTGCAGGAGGTTTTCGATTTATTTAATTATTTATTTTAGTACCAGGGATTGAACGCATGATGTTTTCTGATGGGGAGGCAACATGACTAATTTTCCTTATGTACTATAGTTTCTAAGTAAAACTCTGGAGATTTCTAGATAAATAAATTCTGCACATGCAAAAGCACAATGAATATATCTCACAAAAGTAAATGTCAAAATAGGTGTGTATGGATATGTGTCGGCATGTGTGTGTGTGTGTGTGTGTGTGTGTACACATAAAGTGCTACATAGGTGTACATGATGCATAGTAGATTTTATGTGCACTGATACATAAAAAACAGCACCTCTTCCTGTGGATACATGCTGTGCCCTAGGAGCGGGTTTATGCCCTTGCCACTCCAATGGGCAATGATTTCGAGAGAACAGTTTTTGGTATACAGAACTCTAGTTTATAAGAACAAGTACTTGAAAATATAAGATTCTGATGGCCAGAAGCAGTCTTCAAAGGCTGGGCCCAGAGCACAGAGGGGAAGTCACAGTCATAGCAACGCAGTAGGTTTCACTTATGTGTAGGCTGGGCGCAGACATATTTTGCTTTTAGGTTTGGAGTAAGGTTAATCACAAAATCTAGGAAATGGAGAATAGAGTCTTGCACACTCTCACAATTATGAATATCATCGAACATTAACCTATGCAAGATGAAAAGAACAAGAAATGTGAGAATTCTTTTAAGTCTTAGAAAAGGTATTAATACCATAAAGAAATTTATTTTTCATTAAATTCTTCTAAAATTTGAAATGGTGTGCTTTAGACCTGCATCTTATGATACTGTTATGCTTTATTGCCAAAAGCAACTACAAATTGATATTTCAGAATGCCGCAGGGCCCTTATGTAAGTAGTTGCTATTTTACTTCAAAAAATAAATAATGCTTCCTGTTCTTACTTTTACTTATCTGGAATAAGTAGCTATTGACATCTGCTGAAGCCAGTGTAAAGATTTATTTACCTGAACTCAGCTAGTGACCAATAGGGAGTCTGCTCCCATGTTTATATTGAAGGACAATAAATTGTGATATTGACCAGGCTAAAATATCAATATTTGCATTGTTGTAAACATTTTTAAAAATCTCCATGAAATATTCCTCAGAACTTTTCTTGCCACCAGAACATCTGAGCCTGCGTTGTCTGGGGAATAGCTTATGTCTAGAAGCAAGTGGGTAAGTTGAAATGGCCATAAATCGTTCTGGCTTCCAAGTTTACACAAAGACAATTTTTTATGGTGATGAATAATGCTGATTATTCAGAGCTTTCGGATGACAACTCCAACCTCCAACCCCAGTAGAGAAATTTTGTCCAGAGTAGAGACAGACTCACTAATATTCTTGTGTAGTAAGAATGTCATGGTTTAAAAAAAACATTTCAAAACAGTGAGACATAATTATTTTCTATTAAAATAGTTGAAAATGTGGCCAGGGAGATAGCTCAGTGGTATCCGCATCTTCCTGGCAAGCACAAGGTCCTTGGTTCAATCCCTGGGACTACAAAGAAACTTGAGAACTTGACATAGTTAAATTCAGCTAGAATTGTTTTCCTTTGTGGAAAGAATAAGGTACTTTTTAATTTCATAGGTGAATTTATAATTCAGCCCACTAAATAGAAAATGTAATCTGCATAAGATTCTACTATCTCTGAATACCTACGTTTGTGTTCACATTTTCCTTAGAAGTGATGACTGTGTATTCAGACAGTATATGTCATTTAAATGATTTTAACCAATATACAGTTACGTAACGTTGTCAACATGCATTCATATAATATTAAACTGCTGGCAAACTCTTAATTCCTAACTACATTTTAGTCGGTGAATTAATAAGCTATTTTAGCCAGTTCAGTAATTCTAGATTAGTGCCTCGAAGTAATTAGTACCACCTTTTGAAGAAACACAGACTCTTTGTCCTGGTGCAGAGTCTCACACAGCATGGCCTTTATCAAGAGATGCAGTTCTGACGGCATCCTGATCGGAGATTAAAGGACTCAGGCAGATGAACACAATTTGGTGCCTATTAGTGTTTGAGTAGGAACTTGGATGGAGAATTTGGCATTGAAAAAATATTTGCATCAGGCTTATATTCTTAGAAGATGAATTTTCAAAAAGATAGTGAAAATGACCATCAACTTCTGCTCGCAGCTGCTTACCCCTCCTCTCCAGCCTCTCTTTCGAGGCCCGCTGCTCTGAGCTGGTCTCAGAGACTGACAGTGCTTTTAGAGAAAAGGGCCAGAAGGGGAGGCCACAGCACACAAAGCTAAAATCGGCCTTTCCTGTAAGGCGAGGGGCTTCTGAGAAAGTGGGCCTTTTCCTGCCAGTAATGGTGGCTCTGTGTGAGGCCCTCGGCCTCTGCCCAGCTCCCACGGCGGCCCCTGCTCTGCGCTCGGCCTGCAGAGCTCAGCTGCAAGGTCTTCCCTCGGATTCTCCTCACCTCTTCCTCCTCCCGGGCGCACGCCTTCTGCTCTCCGTCCACCTGGGGCAGCTTCTCAGCCAGGTGCGCACCAGCCCTCGCACCCAGAGGTCAGATGTTACCTCCCACCCTGGCCATACAAAGGGTGGATGTGAGAGCCGAATGTAAAAATTAGCACGGAGCCTTTAGCACATGTTGGGTGCTCGGAAAGTGAGCTCCCTCCCTTCCCTTGGCTTTCTCTTTGTCCTCGGGAAGAACGGATGGAAAACTGTTAGCTTGAGGGCTGTCGTAACACAATGCCCCGCACGGGTGGCCAAGAGAACGGAAATGCATGCACATCGTCAGGCGGGGCCCTGTGGTGTGACAGTCGCTTGACACCAGTGCACAGAGACGGGAGAGCTGGTTCCCTCTGGAGCGCCGCATGACGAAGGAGGCCTGCGCTGCGACTGCTGTCAAGGAGCAAGGAGAAGGCGCAGGGACCCAGCAGGAAGCAGCGTCCTGCTGCAGCGCGCTCGGAAGCCCGCCTGAGACCCGGGCCTTCCGCTGGTCACCTCGGTTTGCCTGCGCCCCGACGCTCCCAGGAGCCACGGGCAGCCGCGTTTGCTCAGCTGGCCCAAGCTGCAGGAAGGACCCTCGCCCCTTCACGTGGCCATGAAGGCAGGCCCTGGGTGTCAGAGCCCCCTCCTACCAGCTCTCAGCCTCCTCCCTCCCCACACTGTGGTCACCTGAATGTGGGAAGCCAGTACTTGAACAATCTTTGTATTGTTGTTCGCGCTGACCGAACCCGTTTTCCTTTTGTTCAGCCCCTACGCAGCTGGCCCCTTCCTCGCCCCAGCACCCCCACCCCTGCACTCCAGGGTGGGGTGCACTCCTTACTCTTCAAGACCACCCAGTCTTACAAGCAGTGCCCAGGGGCTTGCATGCAAAATGGCGTCGCCACCTTTCTTGCCCTGCTTCTCCTAGGGTTGTACTTACCATGTTTCACTAACAGTAAATTTGCAAGACATTTTCAGTTCTTGACCCCAAAGGACATGTGAGAGATCATTAATTCTTCATATAATTCCTCTTCCTTAGGAAAGAAGGGAATCACTCATCTCTCCTTTGGCTATGTTTGTTGTTGTGTCCTAGCCTTGACCAATGATATTTTTTTAATGCCTTTAGTACAGGGGATACAGGGTCTGCAGTGATCTCTGCATAGTGATCCTCCTATTTTCAGTCTCCCGAGTGTTGGGATTACAGGCGCATGCTACCACACCCAGTCTCAATTGCCATCTCAGCACGCCCTGGGTCGACACAGTGTGCTGGGGATTGAGCCCTGGCCGCTGCGCTCTGCCTAAGGAGGCACTTTAGTCTGCTGAGCTATCAGGCTGGCCCTTGATGGATGATTCTTACAGCACCAGAGACTTCACAATTCCAGGCCGCACCCGCCCCATGCAGGTGGTACTCTTGTTAATGTAGCCATTCTAACTTGTCCTAGAAGTACCGCGAGATGAAGGGAGCTCAGGACAGGGTCCCAGACACCGTGAGCCTATGTTTGTAGCTGTTCATAAGAGGCACTACTCCTCAAAACTGGCCCCAAATGCTTGGCTGCCTCCTGACATCTGACCACTAGATCCTTGTATATGAGTCTCTGGTTCCTGTGAAATGCTAATTTTCAATAATTACACAATAGAGCATACTCCATTTACAGGATGCTTTCACTTACTTTAAATATCGAAAATAATCTGTAAGTTTCATGGAAGTTACTGTGTCCATCCAGGCTTGAAAGTACCATGAAATAACTAACTTGCTCAAGAGCTTAAGTGGGTCATGAGCTCAGACGTAAACTGGGCAGATCTGTGGCCCTGCAGGCTACATCTGCTGCCACTCTGCACTTGATAACAAGGAAAGTATTTTCGATGATTGCTAGCTGTTTTCAAATGGGATTGTGCATGTCTGGTCTTTTCTTGAAAGAATGAAGGATTGGGAGAAGATTCAAAGGAAGGATTAAGCGTAGCACAGCACAGCCAAACGGAGAAGCCAGAAACGAACCGTACTTTGCCCAGTGCTGCCACCAGCACTTCAGTGAGCAAGGTGGTCTCTGGGTCTTGCACTCTGCTTTCGTCTCCTAGAGATTTTCTTAGTCCATCACTTATCTGAAGACCCTTGAGAGTCAGTGCTTCACACTGGGTACCATCGCTAGGGGATATTTGATATGCACGAGGGAAGTTTGGGTTGGCAAGATGGTCGGTTGACCCTACTGGCCTCGGGTGGAAGGAGCCCAGGCACGCCGCCAGTGTGCAGATTAGTCTCCCCGTTGTCAATCTGCCTGAGCATCATCCTTGCGGTGTCCTTCGGAAACCTCTGTCCCCTCTGCTGGGCCCTTGTGCCTCCCCTATTGGTCCTTCCTTAGAAAATTATTTTGTTGTTTTCGGTGCTATTTCCTTATTCCTGAAATGACTCAAACACGGAAATTGCTCCTTTCTTTGATGCATGAAGAAAGATCTCCACCTTTCTATTCCTCCTTAGTGAATATTTATTCTTTAAAATGTTCTCAGGACCATTTGAGACCCTTCGGGCTGTCGGTGACTGAGAGTATGCAGTCCACGTGCATAGATCATTTCTCCTTGTCAGAGCTGTCTGACTAGTTTCTGCGCCCTCCAGGCAGAGCTCCTGTTAGGTGCAGAGCCCCGTGCTTTCCTCATGCACAAATAATGGGGAAATAATGAGCGCTGTAATCAGAATTGCGACTTGGTGAGTGGCGTGTGCTGCGCCTTCCAAGCGCTTGTATTTCATAACGCATTGAATGGATAGTGGAGGCAACATGGAGCTCGTGATCCAGCTGTTCTGTCGGGGTGCGTCTCCCCTAATAACTCGGGAGAAGCACTTTTTCACCCGGCACAAAGCCTGCCTGTCACACTGGGTGTGTGTGTGACAGAGCAGAGGACCCTTGAGCTGTGTATGTGTCAAGCCATTTGGGGTGAACTTCGGTGGATTGTTGAGAAAAAAAGATGGTTTATATTTTTTGAGAGAAACACTGACAAGGCTTTGGAACAGGAACTGGGAAGCTGAACAGCTTCTAAAAAATATGATTTCAGGAGGTCAGGTGCATGTGAACCAGGCACTGGGACTCCACATATGTTTCCTAATACAGAGTATCTGAAAATGGATTCAAATGTGAAATAAATGGCAAATCTAATTATTCTTCTAACTAGAGAAGGGAAATATGCTAACATATGTGCATGTGGATGTGTTGCAAATAAACAAAATTTTCTGAGTTTATAGTTTAGAGTCTATGTGCATGTCCACACACAGTACTGGGTCAGAGTTAAAAGAAAAACAAAAGAAAGTACTGCGAGTATGAGTTGCATGTCTATGTGCCTGTTTAGAAGAAAGTTGGAGAATAATTGGGGGTATTTATTCGGTATACATTTACAGGATTGTAGGGAATAATATATACTGTCTCTGGAGGTAAGTATGTTACAGAGTAAAATTTTAGGAGCTTTCTATAATTGTTGAACTATTATCTCAGTTTTTGAAAAAAGTTATCCTTGCATACTAAACATATAAACATAGAGTCTGTGGTCCATATTTCTCTGGGGATTGAAGCAGTTAGTTACCCCAATCAGTTTGTTTGCAGTCAGCCTGGACAAGACACAAAACACATAATGGAGAATGTGACTTCTTAGCAGAATGCAGGTCAAAGAGCTGGGACAATCAAGAGGAATGTGAGTTGGCCAAGGTGGCCTACATGCTGAGAAGCAACGTTGAGTTTCTCAGTCCACAGATGATTCGTAAAATATATGTAAACTTTAAAAATAAGTAAATCTTAAGAAGCTATCAACTTGGGGAAATCCAGGATTCGGAAATAAAGTACAAATTGTTTGGCAGCTATGGTTAGCTGTTCGCTGGTAGATACTAAGCATAGTAACCCGTAAGCACTTCACTCTGCGCAGGCCTCAATGCAGGCCTAGGTTCATGTGTCATTATCGCAAGTTCAGAAAAGAACCTACAGCATTCCCGCGTGTTGAGGCATTTAATTTTGCTATATACCTCTATTCTTTTAAGGTTTTGTTCTTTCATTAGTACTTGTTTGCATAATAATAATTCCCATGAGGCGAATCAGTGTGTGTACCTGGCAGAGCTGAATTCTTCTTAACATTCCTTCCATCTTCTCCTCTTTCCCCACTCCTTCCATCGCTTGGCACAAGAGTTCTATCTCCAGTTTCTTATCATTTGCCCTTTATCTTCTTTGTATTTATATTTGGGCCTAGTCTCATTGGAAAAGTTCTCTTTATAATCAAGTTCACTGCTTCTTTGCCCTGTGGTCTCCATTCTGCTCTTAGGTCCACACACTTAATATCTAAAGCTCAATTTTACATTTTTTATGCGTTTCTTGTTTATGGCTTCCAGTTCTCCTGTTGAGGATTTCTACTTTTATATTTGTTTCCAGAGTTTTCGCCATTATATGGGCATAGTTTAACTAGCTGACTGGACTTCTTATAATTTGTAACATACCAGTCCTGGCAAGGTTGGCATTTACAACTGTATTTTCCTTTATGCATCGTTTCGTGTCTCCCCTGGTCTTTGTGAAGCGGGCCCTTCTGGGTCCCCTTGCTCTTATTTGGAAGACTGTGTTACCAGACTCCAGAGCTCGCCGAAAGCCTCTGAGGGTGTGCACAGAGGCATAACTGGCTGTGAGAGCCGCTCGTCCACAGCTCAGCTCACACCTCCCCTGCTGCTTCTGTTGGCCAAGGCTCTGATGCCACTTCTTCCCTCCATCTCGTGGTGTCACTGCCCAGCTGGCATGCTGGGTACGTTTCTTCAAGAGCTGGAATTTCAGAACATTCCACTTGGGTTGGTTCCTTTTATGTGCACAAAGACCTAGTGTAGGCATGAGGCTTTATAAGACCATTCTGTGGGCTTTTTCATTAGGATTTCTCCTCTCTCCAGCTCCCAGGAGTCCTTATTCCTTGTCCGAGGCCTAGAAACCAAGGGGATCATCTCCTGCACCATCTGCCTTATAGAAGTAATGTTGTGAGTCTTTGTAACTGACTCTGACTACAAGGAAATGTGCTGAGACGAAAAGGAGGAAGGGTGTGGTGAATACCAACTGCACATACCAGACATCAGAGGCCTCTCCTCCCAAAATCTTTGGCCATAGGATGGATTCTCTTCAGATTCAAGGTGTCTCTATTGCCAACACCAGTGTTGCCAGGTCTCTTGGGATCTGTCTCTTCAGGAAGGAGATTCAGCTTCAGGCAGGACCCACAGCAAAACCAAGAAACAAGGGACATCTTCTACTTTGCCTATCCGCCCTCAAAAGGGTTCTCTTTTCCCCTTCCTGAGCTCAAAACTGGCTTGTCTTAGAGCCTGCTTGCGTTGGCACCTACTGTACCGCTTCAGTGTTCTGAGTATCAGGCTGATGCTCTGAGTATCAGCCAGGAATGTAGGAGGGAAAAGCAGCAAACTGCAATCATGTTGTTCTTTCCTCAGGTCTCCACCTCCTCCTTCGTCTGCTTGCTATCATTTGTTTTTCCGAATCCCAAGATAAAGTCTGTATCCATTTGTCCTGTTGTAATGAGTGGGATGCACAGGACGTGGTGTGTACTGGGTGCGAGGTGAGGACTCTGGAAGGACCACGGCCAGGCAGAACCTGGCAGCTCTAGGTAGAGCGCTGGGGTAGGTGCTCAGGAGCGTCCAAGTCCAATTTACTGAGCTGAGTCATTTGTGGGTAGGTTGGGTGTGGGGGGGCAGGAGTAGGAGTTGAGGTGAGGAGAGTGTGAGATTGCGGAACAAGAATGGCCGTGTACGTGGCTGTAACCACAGAGCTGCAACCAAGCAGCCCAAGGGAGTGTGCCTAGCTCAGCAGGCTTCCTTCCTGAACTCAGACACAGAGCTGCAGGATATCAGAACAGGCTGTAATTGTTCTCAGAGCTCCGAAACTTGAGTGACGGAGACACACTGGAGGGAGACATGTCATTAGGCCTGATCCATCTTAACTGTGATGGCAAAACTTATAGAAAATTGAAAATATTTTAGTAAAGAAGAGTTCTTTTATTACCACCAGAAATGATTATTATTTATTATTAGTCTAACCACTCCCTTTGAACAGACATCCCCACTGTGCTGCCCTTGTTAAACCATAGACCCAGAGAACCTGAGCCATGAAAAATACAGTAAGTAGGACGGCATCATCAGGTTTTGCATTTTGAGTTACTAAAGAGTCTCCCTGTCCATAAAAGCGTATGCTTGGAGTTAATGTTAATGTTGAACAGTAAAATAAATTTATTAAGAGTAGGGAGAATATCAGATTTACTAATTTATTCATTGAGCAACTATATATTTTATGTACATGTAAGTTTCAGATACAGAAATATTGTTTGCTGTTTCTGGATCATTAGTGGGGAGAGAGAGAGAAGGAGAGGGGAAGGAGAGGGAGGGAAAGGAGAGGGAGAGGGGGAGGCATAGGAGAAGGGGGAGGTATAGGAGGAGGGAGAGGGAGAGGAGCAGGGGGAGAGATAGCTAGATCATTTCAATACAATGTAATACATACTAAAATAGAAAAAAAATGTACCAGATGGTGTGGATGAGGGATGGATATTATCCAAGAGAACTTGAAAAGATTAAGGAAGTTTCTTTTGTTTTGTTTTATTTATTTATTTATTTTTAGAAGAATTGAAGCCTAAGACCTGAAAATAAAGGAAGACAACCTGATAGGGCAATTCCAGGTGACAGTATGAGCAAAACCAGGGGCAAAATATACAGCGATACCCTATGGAAGTTGTAAATTGTTCAGTCATACCTTAAAGAAATAGAGAAAAATATGAAGGAAACATAACAAAGAAATAAAAGGCAGTCGCGTCGTAATGGACCATATAGGAATTAGTGTGAGCGCAGCCTGTCTGGGTTGGATATGGTGTTAGCCTGCTTCCTCCTTGCTGAGGTGCCGTAGCCAAAAGCTACCACTCAAGGAAGGCACGTAAGTGGTTCCTGAAGTCAGATTCTCCTCACCTGGCTCCAAGGCAGAGACACCATGGCAGAAGGGCGTGGCCGAGCAAATCTCCTGAGACTGTGGGGGCTGCAGTGTAGAGCAGGGGAGCAGCACCAGGGGCTGGGCCAGGGGCCGACCATATGAGCGCCCCAGGCCACACCTCCATGGTGCACGTAGACACCCAGGAGCATGCCCCTACTAATGCAGCAGTATTTCTTAATCAAATGAAATTGACGTGTCAAGGTTAATGGTTGCAATTCCTCACATCACTTTCACATCTAAACACATCTCCTTCAGCTAAATAATTAGAGACAACACTAAGGTCCACCTAGGATAAAATAACTGCTCCATCTGAGTGTCTTCTGAGACTCAAGGCAAGGTCTTAGTTGTGAAGCCCTGTAAAAATCAAAGACAAGATCCATAGCATCAAGGTGCAGGGACACAAGGTAATCATTTCCATTCCAAAAAGGAGGAATAGGAAGATAGAACAGAATCAGACCAAAGCAAGAGCAAAACCCAGCAGGGAAGAGATCAAACCCTTTGACTTTGTGTGAGGCATCTGTGGCAGATGGTGGCGAGGCCCGAGTACCTTTCCAGTACCCTGGAAAGGTTACATGAGCTCACCCAGGGCCTCCTCTCAGCTTCAGCTTTCCTTTGCAGCAAAGCTTCCGCATTCCTGGCATCTCCAACCTCTTGGGATTGCCACTGTATCATCAGTTTTAGCTTCATAGCTTCATGCACTGCCTCCTCACAAGTCTGTCACCTGTCTTCCCAGGCATTTCCTTGATATTCAGATGGGAGCCTTACTGACCCCACTGCTCTTGCGCCTTTCATGACTGTAAAATCATAACCACCCAGGCAGTGCCAAAGGCATCTATGCATGAAGGTAGTGGCCTGGCTCCTCTGGGTCACGGCTGAAGCAGCCACTGATTGCTCAGCTTGCTGAGCACACTGAAGCAGATCCCAGAGGATCAGTGGCCTAAGAGGTCCTTCTTGGCTGCTGACTCCAGAGACTTATCAAATAAAAGATTCACACTTCTGCAACCTGGGAGTGTGCTTAACCATTTCTGAGGTGTCTTCCAAGCACCTTTCTTCTTATTGCTGTATGAAGCACTTTGTTTCTATATAATGGGACAAGTCTCTTCAGTGGTCACGTCTGCTTTAGAGCCAACTTTACACATGAAGACTGTGAAGGCATAATTGAAAATTTTCAACAACTTCTGCTGTGCTGTTTCCCCCCAGCTCTCACTGTGTGTCTGGCCAAAAGCAGCCGGCAGCACTCGTGCCACAGCCTACACGTTAGTCGGCCTTAAAATTCTCCCACCAGATTAATTGGCACACCACCCCAAATCTAAATCTCCTGCAAAGTCCTGGGGCATCAGCAAAATACAAGCAAGTCCACTGCCAGAGTGCAATGTGTGGCCCTCAGTCCAGCTCCCTGGGGAGTACTTGTTTCAGCTGAAGCCTTTTGAATCTGGCCTTTGCCTTCCTGTCAGTGCACCGGCCTCCTGAACTCCAACAGTAATCACCCATCAGGCTCTGCACATGCCACCTTAAAGTTTCTCTAGACTGCATCTCAAAACGTTTTCAAACTCCTCCTGCAAACTCGTTCCAAAGGCTCCTGAAACACATGCTCAGCTGCTGTCACAGCAATGGTCTTGCTTCTGTCGTACCCATCTTCTGTATTAGTCAGCTTTTTGGTTCCTGAGTCACAACACCCAGTACCTACAAGCTAAAGGAAGAGCGGTTTGCTCTCTCCTGGCTTCATTCCATGGCTAGCCTGGCCCAAAGCAGAGACATAGCTGTGGAAGGGCTTGGCAGAGCAAAGCAACTTAGGTCATCATAGCCAAGAAACAAAGCAGGGAACGGCACCAGGGAGGAGCGGACAGGGGACCATGTCTGATGCCCACAACCGTGTGTCCATGACCTGCACAAACATGCCTAAGAGGATGAGTGTGGAGCTGCTAGGTATGTCTTATCCAACGAAAATGACATATAGGATTAATGGTCTCAGATTTTAATTCATACTTAATAAGATTATTAGGAAAAGCAAAACAAAAAAGCATATATAAACAAATTCTATAAATTAGAATGTTTATCAGGTTGCACTGAGCATCTCTAAAGTGTAAGAGTTGGTACAAGATAAAATGATGAGATAGATTGAGAAAATATTACACAGGTGAAATGTATAACAGTTGTAATGCATTCAGGTTTGGAGTGAGGGAGTATGCAGGAAGACTCTTGGAAATTTAGTTTGAACCATTGGGCCAGTAACGGTTGAATTAACCCTAAAATAAAAATCTGAAAAGTAAATTTTAAGAGGAAAGTCAAGATTACATATTGCAAAGATTGAAAGTAGAATGTTCATGAGGTGAGTGTTCATGATACATCAGGCATTATGCATATGAGTCTGGGACAGACTCATACAGACTTGTACAGAGAAGAAAAATAGGGTCAACAAGTATGAGTTAATTCCTAGGTACCAGGAAGCTAAAATTCCCAGGACAAATGATGCATCCTGGGGATTAATGGAGCAGTGTGTAAAACTTATCTCTAAAGATCCCTAGTACCTAGAAATTGGACACAAAGCTAGTGGAAGAGATGCTGAAGGAGTAACCAGGAAGGCAAACAATGCCTAAGAGAAGCCAAGAGAAGATTATTTCAAGAAACTAATTATCAACCTTGTAAATTCTTGCTACGTCTTTTAAGAAAATACTACAGTGTATGCAGTGACTATGAAAGCTTGGCCATCCTTGGGCGACCTTGGTGTGAGAGGTTCAGTGGAGAGGTGTGAATGGAAGCTGGCCTGGCCTGCCTGAAGCACAAACGTGAGGTGAAAGACTTGCGATAGCACATTTGAACAGTCGTTTTGAGATGCTTGGCTGTGAAGAGCCCGCGAAACACAGGTCAGTGGGAAGCCACGAAACACAGGTCAGTGGGAAGCCACGAAACACAGGTCAGTGGGAAGCCACGGTGCTAAGGCAGACCGTTGAAAGGTGAGAGAAGAAGGATCCAGTGCAGCAGAAAGACGGGGACATTCGGGACAAAGGGAAAGTCCCTGAAAGGTGACAAAGGAAGGAATGAGCAGAACAAAAGGAGAAATTGGGTTTTGACAGGAAGAATGGCGACCAATTCTGCCCAACAGCGTACATGGGTCTAGAAGGCTACGAGGTTGTTTTTTCATCAAAGATCACAATGGTAGGTTAAAAAAAAAATCTTAGCTCATCAAAAGGGATGTCATAAGGAAAAATAAGTCTAAAAATGTTGGGTCAATAGATCTAACGCTGCAATGCAGTAGAGTACTTGTTCGCTTCAGTCAATGAGTAACCATTGCAAAAAGGCAGCAAGCTATGCTCGATGTGTGTCGCTCAAGTTCATGACGTCAGAGGTGGTGCAGCTTCTGGCGAGTTCCAACTGAGAATGGGAGTGGGTCACGAAGCAAGAGCAGAGGAAAAAGCCATGAAGATAGGCAGATCAAGCATGCAAGACTTGGAGGGCTGGTGAAATAGCTCAGCAGACTCAGCACCTGCTTGGCTAGCACAGGGACCAGGGTTTGATCTCCGCTTCTGCATGCCATGTCAGCCCCACCCCTGGGGCACACTGAGCCAGTGACAGAGTCCAGATGTGGTGGCGTAAGCCTGTAACCCCAGCACTGGGGAGGCTGAAAACAGGAGGACCACTGCGAGTCCAATCTGCATAGTGAGACCCTGTACCAAATACATAAATAGAATAAAAGAAAAAGAAGAATGCAAGAATTGGATTGGTGGTAAATTTTATTTCTGTACATTGAGGTCACTGAGAATAATAGTAGAAATTGGAGTGAAAATGGAGATTTTGAGCCAGGAGCAAATGTGTTCAGTTATTGAGGAGGCCAGTAGAGAACAGAAATAGGGCCAAAAAAAAAGAAGGGGTATGTAATAATTTAAAAGATATGAGGCTCAGGCCTGCCCCTCCCCAGGGGTGCACTGAGATGGCAATTGAGACTGGATATGGTGGCGCACACCTGTAATCCCAGCCCTTAGGAGGCTGCAAACAGAGGATCACTGAATCTGATCTACACAGTGAGACCCTATAATCCCTGTACACCCTGTCCTAAATACAACAAATAAATAAAAATGATATGAGGCTCAAAACTGAGACCTTTAAAAAAGACAGAGTGTGCAAAGTCCATCAGAGGCAAAACAACAAACACCAATAAAATCTGGATTGTGTTTGAACATCAGTGGTCTCCCCGGACAGGGCTGCAGGGGCACCGAGACTCCCAGACTCACTGCAGTTGCAGGGGTAGGTGTCTCTGTGCAAACCGTAAGATGCGAGGAACTAGGAGGCATGAGGCATGCAGTGGCGTCTCTGAGTGCACAACGGAAGGACTTGGAAAGCACAGGAAGAGTGGAAGAGCAAGGTGGGCGGACGGGAGCGCTGAAGTATCAGACGGGAAGCTGGCGAAGAGGGAGGGTTGGCATTTCTAGGCCAATGATCAGAGCACTGCAGCGTGTGGCCCAAAAGCAGCCTGCTGCCCTCTTCATTGCATGGCCAGAGATACGTGCTGTGGCCTGAGAGTGGAGATGTGTCAGGCATTTTAGGAAAGCTGGTTGAAAAGTCTGAAAAAGAATCCTCTCAACCTTCTTAATCTACAGCTTCAGCACCATGGACTCAATGACACACAATGAAAAACATTGGCAAAGAATGCATCTGTATGGAACAAGTCTAGACTATTTCTTCATGTCATTTTGTTCCTAAACAATATAGTTTAACAACTGTTTACAAAGCATTTATAGTGTATGAGGCATTATAAGAAACACTGAGATAATTTAAATTATACAAAAGGATCTGCATAGGTTATATGCAAATACCCTGCCATCCTGTAGAGGTGACTTGAACATTTGTGGATTTTGGTGCCCTCGGGAGGTCCTGGGACTAATCCCAACTAGTTATTGAGCATGGACTGTACTATTTTGTAATGCATTGCAATTATATGAAATTGAAATATCATTGTGCATGAATTGAACTTTATCACAGCGCAGCCATTTCTGCATTTCTGTATATTCTATCCGCCTTGGTGTTATACTGGCAGAGTTCAGTGATCACTACAGGCAGAGCTTGACCTGCAAGACCTAAAGCATTTACTATCTAAGGATATTTTTCATCCTCCTCTAGAAGGGTTACTCGGTCCCGCTCTGGAGTGCTCAAAGCAACTGCTTTGGAGCTGCTGCAGCGCAGTGCAGAGGTGTGCCCTCCACAGGCCCTGTGACACAGCGACACTGCCTCGGGGTCACCAGGGGAACGGAGTGGCATTAGGCATGCATGAGAATACAGCACAGTAATGCCTCTGTACACGAACACTTCTGTTCATAAGGAAGGCGGTTCCCAAACAGAAGCATCTGGCAGAATCTTGCTTCCATTGTGAGCTCCGCCTTAGGTGATGAACAGACCCTCAGCCACCTTCCCCAGCATCCTGGGCAGTATTAAGTTTCTAAAGTGAGAAACCACAGTACTTGAACCCATTCTTCTTTTTAAAAATAATTTTTATTGAGAAAAAGATAGCAATGAGACAATTTCAAAACCGATTACTAACACATTTTCAATAATAATTAATACATTGCATGTTGTTGTCCTAGGGGTTATTCATTATACAAGATGCAGACATGATATCCTGTAAACAAATACTATTGGAACAAATTTCTCTATTCATTGAATTAAGAGAATGCAGCTGTATATCTATCCTAACTATTTTG
>NDGN011179056.1:0-13492 GCA_002564285.1 Tympanoctomys barrerae | reverse complement strand
CTGGAGCTCAGGACAGAGCACAGGGTGTAAGGGATATGATTGAGTTCTCAGGAATCAGTCAGGAAGGGAAGCTGTGAGCAGAAGGAGCAGGAAGGGAGGGAACGTGGAGGCCAAAATGTGCTGTGTGTGCCGAGGAGCAGGTGGCTCAGCCCATAGGAAGCCAGGAAAGGCTAGACGCAGACAGGAGGCTGGGAATGAGGGAAAGATACCTTCAGAGCTGCAGAAGTGGTCTTGAGAGCCTCAACAGCCAAAGAGCACAGCTTGCTCGACTTGGGTCTCAGCGAGGAGGCAAGGATGGTTCGGTCACCGCCTAGGCAGCTGAGCCGCAGGTTGAGGGACCTCTGTTTTCTCAATGAGCAGATAGACCAGGTCGTCTGCTGAGACTGGAGAGGAGGTGGGGAAGGGCCACGGGGCACGCCCTCGTTGCCACCTGAACTAGGGGCTCACACCGGTGTGTCCTCTGGGGTTGGAATCTGTGGAGATGTGGTGGTGCAATCTGAGCAGGGAGACTTCTTTGTAAAGCTCAGCAGCAGGAGTGGAAGAAAAAGATTCACACATTTGTTTTGTCCTGGTTTGGGGTTTTTGGTGAGTGTGGGAGACAATATATCAAAGGACAGAGACAGTGAAGGCAAGAAAGGGCAGGTAGGCAAGGCGAAGCTGGAGTAGAAAGTGGGAAGGAAGGGCTGGGAGGCTGGGAGGACAGCGCAGGATGGTAGTCTGGTAATGGAAGTGACGTGCAGTCAATTTTCCATTACTGTAATGAAATGCCTGGGGTGAGTGCTTTAGAAAGAAGAGGTTTATTCAGTTCTGAGGCTCCAGGGGTTAGCTCTTCTGACGATCTCGTGACAGAAAGTGTCAGAAACATAAGAACACATGCAAAAATGAGACAAGAAGGGTGAGACAAAGACCCATCTGAGACTGAGAGCCCCAACATGTACCTTCATCCCTTCCTAGGGCACACCCTTGTGACATCCTGGACCCCAGGAGGCCCTATCTCTTAAAGGCCCCTATAGCTTTTAATACTGGGGACCACACTTTGAATGTCAGTACCTTTGGGGGACACTTCAGCCACATCTAAGTCATGACACAGGTGACTTCCCTGAGCACCCTGGGCTGCCACAGCTGACAGAGCCCTGGCTAGTGGTATGCTTTCCTGTTTTACTCCCTGGGAAGTTCAGCCACAGCTAACATTTCCCGGGCCCACAGGCCCTCAAAGTTCTATGACAAACTCTGAAAGACAGAAGTACACCTCATTGAAGTTAAATATCTAGGCTGGCCTTCACTCGTGATCCTAGGACCAGCCACTCCTCAGAACCAGAAGAGCTTCAAAGGACTTCAAGGCCGCACCACGACCAGCCCATCTGGGGAGAGAAAATGGAAGAGACATTCAAAGACAGTACACTGGTGGCTACGCAGCATTTTGCCTCATGTGGCTGGTGCTCGGTTTGAGGAGCGTGTGCCTACGTGAAGCTCTAACTTAGGCAGCCTCCATCCCAGCCAGCGTGCACGTGGCCCACAAAGACACCGGCACACGGCGTCCTTAGGTTTGCCCTGAGTCTCACATAAGTGTTTCTTCACTCTTCATAATGTTTGTTCTGGGGAATCTCCACACTTACAACATTTGAAGCTCACGACAATCTGATTTTTACATTTGATGCCACCCTTGGCCTAGAGCTTAACTTCCCTGCAACTGAACTCAGTTGTTTTTGTTTTTGTTACTTGTGGGTATTGAAAATCAAACTCGGGACCTGGCACTTGCCCAGCGGGCACAGCGCCCCTGCATGCCCTGCCCCTCAGTCAGTTTTCACGTAACTACCTCCCCCAGATCAGCTCCCAGGGGAGTTTTCACTGCCTTGTAGACCAGACCTTCTCCCAGAGCTGCTAACAACTTCCTTGTCTCAATCAAGCCCAAATAGACCCAGAAAAACAAGGAATGTGAATGTCCATGAGTTGGGGGAACCAGAAAAGAATTGCGAAGCCCCAGGGAGGGGCTTTGCAGTGGCAGGAGATGTGAAGGCCCCTTAGGGAGCTGAGAACTCCCCTTCCCTGCTGCCCCCCACCACATCTGCAGGACCCTGATGGAGGAGCAGAGTGCTGTAATCTTGAAATCTTTGATCAGTGGTTTTTCTGAAAATGGTCCCTCCCTCTGCCTGCCCAGCATATGGAAGGCTGAGAAATCCTATTAAAGGCCTTTCAAAGGCGCTCCATGCCATGGAACATCTGCTTCTGGTGTGCGAGAGATTACATACGGGTGACGTTGGCTGGGGGACCCAGCCAGCGCCAGGCTCTGCGGGGAGACAGGACTTCAAAGGCGAGCCGCTCGATTAAGGAAACAGCCTTTCTGGGCTGCACCTCTGACTCTCATTTCCAGGCCAGACCTTCTGGTGGGAGATAAGAGCCTCCTTGTCGCCTGAATGGCTTCCTTCCTGAGGGAGAGAGAAAAGGAAAGAAAACGATTAGTGAAGCATCAGGCCCCTGCCTTAGCTTCCCTTCCAGAAAATAAATAAATATAGTAATAAACGAGAAAGACCTTTCACCATCCGTCTGTGGTGCTGTCCTAGCCAGGGTGTTCTGTTGCTGAAGGTCTCTCCTCTGCACCCAGGGCATTGCATCCCTTTTTTGTAATGGATTAAATCTGCAGAGTCAGTGGTGAGATGACCATGAGAGAGCTCTATTTACATGCAGTCACTCCTGCAGGTTTTGAAGCACAGAAGTAAGAAACAAAATTGCTGGAAAATATACTCACTACAGCCCCTTTTCCCTCTATGGCCGCCACTCCTCAGCCTCCTCCATGTGCGAAGGGGAGGTCCCTGGCACCAGTGGAGCAGCTCCTGTATGGCTCCTGGGTGACAACACAATCCACACAACAAAGCCACCATGACACCTGGCCCTAGAGCTTTCCACCCTGCTGCTGGTGTCATCCAAGGGGCTTTCTCTGTGTGTTCATGGCAATAGCTTTGAGCAATTCCATTTGAAATACATCTGAAAATTCTTTACAAAAAGCAAGATGGCACCCCTAGAAATCTGAGGTTCAATTCTGTACTTCTCATTTGTACAGTCCTGGGTCAGATTCTGACATGGTGCTCTGGGAACATTGTATCTCTGACTCCATATAGGACTGCACCCCTCAATCTTCACATGAAAACATGTTCTTTTGATGAACATATGTTTCACGGTTTTTCCCTCTACACCTTCAAGCCCCTGGTTTTGCTTTTGGATTGTGATGTGCTTTTCACATAGTTAACACTGATATTTGCTGGGCATATTTTACTCATTAATGAAGAAAGGTATGGGAAACACTGGTTAACACACTCCCAGGTATTTCGGGATCAGGCCCAGGATATTTGTCTGGTTGACAGAAAGCACAAAGCTGAGACAAAGACTTTGGGTTAAGTTGTGTTAAGCCTGAAGCAAAATGAAAACTGGTTTAATCTGACAAATATTTATCAGCTAACCATGCTGGATGCTCTGAGGAATATTAAGGTAAAGTTAACATGAAAGAATGCCAAGGTCTGCACTTAGAGTCAATCAATTTTATAGACTCGCAACTCATGATACAAAGCTGAATTAATTAGACACTCACATGAGAAAGTCTTGAATCAATATTGGTCCTGGAAAATAGTTCAACAAGTTTTGGGCTGGACCAGTTGAACACAATACTTATGTGGAAGGAGGAGGGGGTTGCCTCAAATCACCTCTCTGGTGGGCCATGTCTGAAACCTTGCATTCATTCTGCACCCTACAGCCCAGATTTACATCTCAAAGCAGATTTACAGTCCACACAAGAGAAGGTCTGTGTAGTTAAAGTCCTGAAACACACATCACATTGGCAACAAAAAATAAAGGGCCAAAAGCACTATTTATTTATTTGTTTGTTTGTTTGTTCAGTACAGGGTCCCACTATGCAGCTCAGCCATCGTGATCTCCCTGCTTCAATCTCCCCAGTCCCAGGATTACAGGCATGTACCACCATACCTGGTTTTGTTGGTCAGTACTGTGGCACAGCATGTAGTATCAGGGATTGAGCCCATGTCCTTGCGCTTGCTAGGCAGGTGCTTAGGCAGCCGAGATATTGCCTCAGCCTCCAGAAACTCTTTGACCTAGAGAAGATGGCCTTTAGGAGAGGTCTACAATCACCAGATTGCATGGTCCAATTGCACTGAGTGTGAGGAAGGGAGCGGTAGACTCTATGTGCATGCAGGGATTCCGTGGACACCTAGGTTCCCTGTTCACTTGGTGTTTCCTACAGGGAAAGTTACTCAAAGGCAAAGGTGCGATGAGTTCAGGGCCCAAATTCTCCTCTAAGGTTTCGATCACATTGAGTCAGAGTCACAATTTCAAAAGAAGGATTACAACAGAACTCTGTTGAGTTGATGTGTCTAGTATCATGCAAATGAGGATTCAGAATGGGAATTTTTCTAGAATTCAAGATAGAGTTCACAATTAGATTAGTAAAGGAGATATACGGCCATGTATCAGATGTACCGTATCTGATGTCGCTGACAACATTAATTCATCTTGTGGTAGACCCATGACTCGATCAGGCTTTTCCCCTGTATTGCTGTATAGAATTGAAAGAGAGAGTTCTCACTCTTGGCTGCCCGAGTTGGGAGATGCAGTACACCAGTGGTGGCAAGCCCATGACACACATGCCACACGTGTGCCACAGCCAGCTCTCAGAGGACCCTCTGTTGGCCCAGGAACCCAAAAGCTGTGTCAGCTATTCATGTTTAATTTCAGGGTTGGTACTTCAAGATAAACAACCAGGCTTTGAAACATAGTTTGAGCACTCGGTCTCTAAAGAGTGTGTCATGACGGCTCTCTCCCACTGATGGGCAGAGGCCACCCACAGATTCCGATGCTTCCCCAACCAATGCTCACCATTCTGTCTTCAGAACCTCCCAGATGAGGCTCCAGGGACTCTGAACCCGGACTCCGTGTTTCTAGGGTATGCGGTTGCTTCTGATCTCTGCTTCTACAGCTGAGTGATGCATGGAGCCGAATCCATCACGCTTGTTCCCAACCTGTTTCCAATCTTGCTCTTCCCTAGAGTTATATACTGCAATGCCTGTTGTGTAAAGCTGTGACATGTTGATGTGTAAAGTGAGCTGCGCCCATGACAACAAACGCTCTGCAAAGCCTGGATAAAAGCAAAGTGTTCCGCTGAATAAAGCTGCAATCAGTTTAAGTATGGGGAAGAGAAATTGAAAAGATTGAAAGCATCATAAAAGTTTAGATTTGAAAGCATCTACCAATTCTTCCTCCACCAGAAGAATTTGAAACCAAGGCTAGGAAGGGAAGAAACACTATAAACACTTAGAACTCCCACCAGGAGAGACCTTGGCATGTCCTCAAAAGACAGGTTAAAAAAAGTATGTTAACATGTTTTCAGTTCATGCTTAGATGTGTAGATATCATTGCAATGTCTCCATGTTCCAATTAACTTTTTAATTTGCCATGTCCCGGTCCGGATCACACAGACTACGAATGATCCTATGACTGTTTTTAACCATAACATGTTCCAAAACACTGGAAAGGAGGCTGTGGACAGAGGAAGGCTCTGGTAAGCAAGTGTCACACTAGGGCATGCATGGGATCAGGGAGAAGAGACCCAGGCCAGGTTCTGACCAGGAGCCCAGTTCAAACCGGAAATGGCTCTGTAATCTATAAAAGAAAGAGGGGTTTGAATGGATTTAGCTGGAGCAGCAGGTTAAGTGATTCCAGGGGTGGTAGGCAGCCAGAAGTCAAGAGTCACGCCATCGGCAAGCAGCGCGAAGGTGACGGCTGACCCCAGGGAAGAGGCTTCCTGCCGCCAGCCCCATGTTAAGCAAGGAACAGGGCCTGAGCAACTTTGGGCTTCGGGGTGCTACCCAGAGGCAAAGTATGTACAGAGCCTCAAGGTGAGTCTTGACCCAGTTCCAGAAAGATGCAAAGATTAATGCACTCTGTGAAAGGCTTTGACATTAATTTTGAATGTGTGGGCTAGTTTTATAGAACAAAATCATTTGAAGTAGAAAAGCAAGATATGCTTTACTTTGGAAAAATATTCCAGGCATGATTCACAAGAGAGATGCTTCTGCCCTTCCAGGTCTGTATCTATTCAATGTCAGCAGACCTAGGAGAGAATTTTAACTTCTCTTCAAATGCCACATTGAAGAATCAAACCTCTCAGGTTTATCTTGTTCTTTTTTATGCGTTCCTAGGCCCAACCCAATCACAGGCTTTGACGTCCTCGCCACCTGTAGTGAAAGCCTGTATGTAGGTTGAGACTTATGCCATCAAGTTAAGTTGATCCCTTGTGCAAGGGAAGTCTATTGTGAATTTTTGCTGTATTCGAAATTAACTTTCTAGGGGCTGGGGAGATGGCTCAATGGAATAAGTGCTTCCCTGGCAAGCGCAAGGGCCTGCGTTCAATCCCCGGTTCCGCCAGCAAAAAACAAAACAAAACAACAACAACAACAAAAACGAAATTAACTTTCTAGAGTTTCATGAGTTGAATTTTCCTGGACAATTTGACTACTGCAAAGGTATAATGTCCCTTGACAACCAACTGTTATTTTTTTCTGAAGACATACATTGGCTTGCATCAGAATTAAGTGCTACCTGTAGAATTTTAGATTTCTTCTCTTTCAATAGGCAATTCCACAAGCGTGTTCTGCTTGATTCAACCAATACTAGTCTGCTGAGTCTCCCAAGTTATGAGTCAGGGCACTGAGCCATATATAGCTAAAGCTCTCCAAGGCCGGTCTCTCCATCTACAGAAGGAAGGGGCTGCAGCAAATGTTTAAAAGGGCCTGAGCATGGAGCAAACTAAGTTCTTCGCCTCAATGTGCTATTTGGATGTTGAAATTCAGCGAAAACCTCCCACATGGGAGGACAAGCGGCAAGTTTAACCCAGGGTATCTGCTTACTGATCTTAAAATTGCAAATGAACTTTTTAAAAGCAGTTATACTATAATCTCCCATTCATTTGTTTTCTTGGCATAGAATAAAACAATCTGAAGTCTCTATGGAGAAGATATAAAAATGGGATAGGACATGCTTACACAGAAGCTTAGAACAAGAGCTTAATGATGTTATCAAAACAAGTAGAGGGCTGGCCAAATAGCTCAGTGGCTTAAAGTGCCTGCAAGCAGGCTCAGGGGCTGGGGACTCGATACCCCAGGCCTGCCATGCTGGCCTCACCCCCAGGGCACACTGAGACTGTGAATGAGACTGGGTGTGGTGGCACGCACCTGTAATCCCAGCGCTTGGGAGGCTGTCAACAGAAGAATCACTATGAGTCCAATCTAGTAGTGAGACCCTGAACACCCTGTAGATCCTTCCCTACAATACAAAAAAAGAAAAGAAAAGAAAAAGAGTGAGTAGTAGTGAGGAAGTCTTTCTAGCTGCTAGCTGAGACCTGCTGGACAATGAACATCATGAGTTACTCATAAAAAGATGACAGAACCTTCTAAGTTAATGTGCAGGACAATAGCCAGGAGAGGTTGTCAAGCAAGAAGGTAGAAGGCATAGGATAGATGAGGACTAATGGGGACAGGCAGAGGATGGAAATCATCTCTGGGAGAGCCTAGCCCAGGCTGATCTGTCTGGAGCATGGGACCTGAGAAATGGAGCTGTTGGTGGTTCTGTCGGCTTGTGTGTTGGTGGAGCTTGGCGCATGTTTGTTGGATTTAATCAGAGAAGCACTAGAGGAGAGCATGCAGGCCTTCGTCCTGTGGAAGGTCGTCTTTGAGATCTATTGAGCAAGGGACTGGTGGGATAAAATTATACCAGAAATCCCTGCTGTGTTTCTGGAATGACGAGGGCCTAGATTTGATCAGTCTGTGAATTGGCCACAGCGACGGGCTTGGGGGAGGAACCAAAACGGTGAGTTCCTAGATTACCGTGCACTTCCGGGAGGACAACAGTCCTCTGTGCAACAGCCTTAAGTTGAAGTTCTGGAGTAGCATTTCCAGGAAAGCTTTTGAAAGTCCAACTCAGCAAGTACGCTCCATCCTTCTCTTTCTGCTAGTCCCTTCATGTCCCAAAAGTGGAAGCACTAAGTGGACCCGTGAAACAAGGATAAGGAGACTCAATGTGATCACAGCCTTGAGGACCTTAAACCGCCCAAGCAATGCTAGCAAGTATCCACCCACTTCTTCTTTTTTTATTTTTTAATGTATTTGGTACAGGGTCTTACTACACAACTCAGACTCAGAGTGGTCCTCCTGTTTTCAGCCTTCCCAGTGCTGGGATTGCAGGTGTGTACGACGATGCCTTGTCATAGTCGCCAGCTCAGCACACCCAGGATCAAACCCTGGTCCCTGAGCTTGCCTACTGAGGTGCGTAGTCCGGACAGCTATTTCACCGGCTCTCTGCCCACTTCTTTCACCATGAGAAAAATAATTGTCTGTCTTACCAGGGCCACTGATTTCGGCCTCTTCGTGACAGATAGCCAGGTGACCTGGGCTCACTTCTCTGCCTTACTTTCCTGCACCTTTGGCCCCATCCTAAGCCCTCATCCCATACCCTTTCACTTTTTGCCTCAGCAGCTCCAAACTCTTCTCAGTCCCGCCCACCAGCCCATCGTCTCACTGGCAGGTCTGAAGTGTACCAGCCCCTTGGACTGCTTCACGCACTTTTGTTTTGCAGTTGACTGCTATCAGCCTTTAGGCCTCACCACAGAGGACGTTCTTCTTCTGGAGATGTCTTTCTCCTGCCCACCCACCAGCACCACTCCTCCCCTAGCTGGATAAGTATTCCAGAGTATGAGTTTTTATTAGAGAAGGAACATGGTGAAAAGCTCTTCCTCGAAGACCAGGCCTCCAGAAGTCTCGGCGCATGGGAGAAGCACAGTGAGATGGGCAGGTAGGTGCAGCCAGCTTGACTAGCTGGTTTGGGCCTTGCTGAGAGTCTTGCTGCCTGGCGCTGTCAGAAAACCATCACAGAAGGGCTGGGGGCCATCGCTCCTGAGAGAAGATCTGTGAGAGCTCAAACATGAAGGCTGTCATTGTCACTCCTCAGCACAATGACCTGTTGGTCCAGCCAAAACACAGGCAAGGCCGGCTGGCCTTCTTCCACTGGTACTTCACCCCTGTAATCTGCCCTCAGGTTTCTCTTCCCTCTAGCTTTTCTAGGAATTGTGGTTGGATGCCTTTCTCTATCTTGCATTCTTTTCCTCTTCAAGGAGGACATCAGCCCTGTTCTGTGGTGTCCAGGAGGTCAGCAGTTCCGACTCTTCTCATCTCGCTCCTGAGACTGGGTGGGAGTCTCCTGTCCTTCACATGGGAGATGGACATTCAAGAATGCTGGACATCACCATGGCAACATGGTGGGCAGTCCCAAGGGCCCCTGTTCTTCCATCATTCCTTCCTGAGGCCTTAGGCTCCACAGCATCCAAGTGTCCAGCAGAGGTGCTGGCAGGATGAGGAGGAAGCTGAGGAAGCCCTCAGTTGTTAGGACGACTGTGTGCAGCTGTCCTCGTCCTGTTCTGCACAGAAGAGCATGGCCAGAAGCTGGGTGCAGTGTGGGTAAGGTCCACTGTGAGCACTGGGCCCCAAGTCCTGCACCTAGAGGAAAGGGTGACGTGAAAGTGTCCAGTGATTCCAGCAATGTGTAGTGCCTTTTGGGTGGATCCCCAAAATTCAGCTACTCCCAGTAACCCTGGGTTGGAACTTAATATAAATGAAGCTATGTATGGTGGCATACACCCATAAACCCAGAACTCTGGTAAGCGGAGGCAGGAGAGTTGTGAGTTTGAGTCTACCCCTAAGCAACTTAGCAAGGTCCCATCTTAAAATAAATAATAATTTTTAAAAGGGGTTGAGGTTGTAGCTCAGAATGAAAGGCCTGGTTTCAGTTCCCAGGACTGAAATAAAAATACATAATATTCATGATAATAAAGTGATAAATGAAAACATAACCATAATGTAAATTATAGACAAACTCTAGTCCTCTACCCATGAGCTGTGAATGAGGTCCCTATCATCCTTGTGTTTGTCAGGCCTACTTTATGCAATGGTGAGAAAATCAAATGAGATAATGTATGTGAAAAGAGAATTGGCAATTGAAAAGCACGCATATATTTCAGGCACGTGTACTTGGGGCCGCTGCTGTTGGCTCATGCAGCTGTCACTCCAGGTCCTTAGACCATTTGTTTGTATAATAAAGACAACATATGTTCCATGTCCTAATAAATAAATGTTGACATTTGTGACACTAAAATTAGAAAACAAACTCCATTAAATGGTCTCAAAGGACATAGAAGAACCAACTTTCACAGCATCATGATAATTTCCTCTGTTGGAACATGAGAAAAGACTGAGAATGAAAATTCTCCTTTGCATGCCAACCCCAATGGTGTCCCTGTACATTGTCACAGCAACTTTAGCCATACCCGTAGAGCTACATCTAGGGGTTCTATTTCTGAAACTGAATCCAATGAGAGTTATATTTTGGCTTTTGTAAAAGCCTTTCTCTCTTTTTTATTTGTAACTCATTTTAGTTTTTAAGCTATAACTAGCATTACATAATAAAATATTTTGAGATATGTGAATTCATTTAGTTGTGTGGTAAAATATCTTTTTGACATGAATTTCAGTGAACTCACCCACCCTTATTCTTTGTTGAAAGACCATGGAAAGTAATAGAAGGAAACGTTAAGGGGGAGGGGAAGTTATTGGAATCTCGACATGACTGTGACAGGAAGTCCCCAAGGAACAACCCACAGGGACAGGAAGTGCCGGCCTTTCTTCCCAGAGTCTTCCACAGCTGTGTGGAGCTAAGCAGCCACATTCCTGGACTGACCTTCCCTTAATTACTCTGACCAACAAGGACCCACACCCTGTCCTCAAGGTTGTGAGAGTATTTTCTGGTTTTAAGAGAAGCTTAGATTTCTTACAAATTGGAGGCCAACATGGCTATGGACTCCACCCTTGTAGTCTTGAATTTTTCTCCTGAAGGAGGCCACCTCAGGATTATTCATAAGCCTGGGGTGAGAGAGCGTGGTAAAATCAAATAAGCTTAAAGAAAGAATATCAAATTTAAAAAGTGCCAAATTTTACACATTCTTTCCATCTTCCATGTTCTCTTCATAAAAGTTTAATATCTCAAGGAATTCCATCCAGGGTTGATTAAGATTTGTACTACTAACAAAAATGTTAGGTGGTTAGAACAGAAGTTACTGACTTAGGTTTTGGGGTTGTGTGGGGGGAGGTTCATGTCACTCTATAGCATAACTTTTCTAATATTCAAGGCAGAATGAAGTATCTCAAAAAGAGACATTTACTTTTCACCTTTGGAGATTTCACCTTTTTAAGACTGGAATGAAAAGTAACATATTAAGAGAAGAACTTTTCAGTGGTGGCAGTAGGATGCTCTTAAAATATTGCCTTTGTTTCCAACATGTTCACCTCTAAGTGAATTAAGTCCTTTGGGATAAAACCATGAAACTCATCATCTAAAGGAACATGAATTCTTCCAAGTCACTGGGTATCGTTGAGTAAGTTAGTAGCCCCAGACTTCCAAAAAGCAATTTGGGGAACTTTAAAGAATGTACACTTTTCCCAAAGAAGGACCAGACCAGGGTGGCCTGGCTCCACTTCTCCCCAGGAAATTAGGGTTACTCTATTTGACACTCACATTTAAATCTGGCAGGGGGGGTATACAAAGTTTCTGGAGGGGCAAAGTTTCCTTGAATTGCAACTGTGTACTTTACAAGAACTGGAGAGAACTACTTATTTTGAAAGGTCTCTCACATTCCACCAGGGTTCCTCACCCTCTTTTCACCATTGCTTTTATAAAGATCCCTCTTAGACACTTGTTTTTCTAACCCCACCCACTCCCCAGGAAATAAAAATTAAAGAATATGTTTTTGTCAGGTAAGATTAACCCATATACCATTTTGACACTTATGGTACTGGCCTTGTTTAGAACATACGTGTTAGAACAAGGTTTCCCAACCTTGGCATAATCCACATGTAGGGTCACAAAGCTTTCGGTGGTGGAGGCCTGACCTGCACCAGGAAGGGGTCCCCAGGGGGTACACAGAGGATCCCTGGTCTCCACCCACAAGGCCTCAGTAGCACTGTTCCACCAGGCTGGGACAGCCCAAGCTGTCCCAGCATCTGCCCCACTGAGAACCACTGTGTCCGACACAGAGGCACAATGAACTCAAGCAGCAGGAAAAGGAGTAATAGGATTTTTGATAAAATGTGGCGAAAACCATTCTTTAAAAAGGGACTGAAAAGAAAGGAGGGAAGGGAGAAAAGAAGAGGACAATAGCAAGATACAGGACATGGAGTAGGCGGCACTGCGGGAGTGGGGCAGAGGAAGGGAGGGCTAGAAGTCGCATCCATTTGTCTGTCATCTGGAAGGCTGCCACTGGCCTTTGTCTCCTGGACTCTTCTGCCCCCTCTGCCCTGGGGGCTCCCAACGTGCTGAGGGTCTGGTGGCAGTTTGTTCATTTACGTTTTATTTATGATCCGTGGATTGGTTTCCTAACTTTAATCATTAACTCTGCTTCTCTTAGCGGTGGATTTTTGGGAAATCATAGCAGAGCTTGTCCTGGTTTAGGGGGCGTTGCTAGGCAACCAGACCTCAGCGTGTAGCTGGAGCTACTGAAGTGGCCTCCAGCCTTGCTCAAGATCAACAGCACTCATATGCTCCTGATGATGCTTAGGAAGAAGTGCTGTCTGGACCATTCACTGGCAAAGAGCTCCCACCCTAACACACACGTGTGCATGCACACACACACACACAAACACACACACACAGTACCGTTGTGCTTGAATCTATTTCAACTGTATTCATAAGATTTTATTTGAAAAAGAATTTCTCTACTTAAAATAAAAACATCAATTTTTTAGGGGCTTTTAGTGACAACCTAGAATCTCACTTTATACACATTGCTGAGAAAAGAATCAAACATATAACAACAAATGCAAATAAAACACCGTGTATCTGCCTTTAGTACACCTTACCAGGTGGATCGAAGGGCACCATTTGAAAGCTAGTGCCCAAGACGGTGTTGGGCGAGGGACCCTGTTCTGACCGGCCTGCCCCAGGCTGGGGATGAGTGCTGGCACCTTCTGTAAGAGCCCCAGCTAGGTTGGCAGGATCAAATCTCATCTCTACTGGAAGAGCTGGAGAAGACAATTTAGGTAAGAACAGCAGAAACATGCAGGAAACAGGGACTAGAAGAACAGCACTAAAGAATGCTAATTTGTTTTCCTGAGAGAAAAAGACCAGGAAGTGATTTAATGCAGAAAGAGAGGGAGAGCGGTAATAGTTTAAGTTATGTCAAGATACTGTAAGCTTCGTAGACATTTAATCCTCACAGGAAACCCTAAGAGAAGGGTTTCCTGCTTATCGCCAGATTGTCCTTCTTCCCTTTCTTCCAAGGCAATGAAGTCATCAGCTGGCTGAGAGTCGTGCAAATAAACACATCAGGGGTCCGGGGAGATGGCTCAGTGGAATAAGCGCTTCCCTGGCAAGTGCAAGGGCCTGAGTT
>NDGN011179048.1:0-12264 GCA_002564285.1 Tympanoctomys barrerae | reverse complement strand
GGGGGGGCGCTGGCTGGCTCGCTGCTCACAGTTGCGGTGATGGTGACTGGGGCCGGCTGCGGGCAGCTGCGGCTCCTCCCGGTGTGTGATGGTAACTAGGCCGGCAGGGGCGGTGGGGCTGCTCAGGGCTCTCTGGGGTCCGCTCTCCACTCCCGCTACCGATCGAACTGTTGCTTTGTTTTAAATGCCTAAATCCAGAAAATAGTTTGGGATTGGGTATGCCTGGTTAAAAGATCCAGAAAGACAGGGCTGCCAGGTCTGCTGGGCAACCTGGGTACCCCAAGCAGTATGGAGTCTGCCCAATCAGTGTTGATATGAGTCATCTTTATTAAGATTAGGTGAGCCTTAAAAGTACAGTCCAGGCCAGGGAAATAGCTTGGTGGTCAAAGTGCCTGCCTGGCAAACGCAAGGACCTGGGTTCGATCCTCTGTACTGCATGCCATGCCAGCCCTATGCCAAGCTGACCGCCAAAACCAGGCATGATAGTGCAAGCCTGTGATCCCACCTCTAGGGGGGCTGAGAAAGAAGGATCACTACAAGTCCGGGCTGCGTAGTGGGACCCTGTTCGAAATAAATAAACAAAAGATTGAAAATAAGATAAAATAAAATAAAAGTACATCCCTGACAAACATTCGAGCTGTGAACTTTCACTGATACGCATGGGCCTCATATGACAAGCATTTGTAGATGCAGGCGGATCACAGAAGCAGCTTGCGTGTCTTCCAGACATTGCTGTGGTCCTGCCACTGTGTGCTCTGCGTACAGCGTGATGGTGTACAGTAGTGCGGTGCTCAGCCGGAGACCAGGATGTCTAAAGTAAAAGAAAGGGCAGTGGTGATGTGGGGGGGACTGCTGGGAAGCCCCAAGAAGCATACATGGTGGTATATTTGCATCAAAGGTGTATAAGATGCACTGTGTTGGACTAAGCAGCGAGTCCGGCTAAGGAGCACTCTCCCAGCATAGAACTCGCTCAGGGGCCAGGCACTCGCTGTGTACACTTCATGGCTTTTTGTACAGTCACAGTGTCGTGCAGCCTTTTAGGTCCACAGTCTGAGTCCAAAACATCCATAAAGGAGATCGTCTGCCCCTGAGGCAGTGAACTCCCCAGTAGCTGCCCTTCCAAGCTCTTGGCAGCCACTGATCCTTGTCTCGGGATGTAGCGATGCTAGCTAGTTCACATGACATTGTTGTGGCATCTGACTTCTTTCCTTAGCATAATGCGTTCATCTGTTTTGCAGCATATAGCAGATTTTTGTTCCTCTTTGTGGCTATATAATATGCTATCTTACATGGCCATACCATGATTTTATCCATTGGTTCTTGGATGGGCCTTGGGGTTGTTACCCATTTTTTTCTATTACAGATAGTGCTGCTAGGAGCATGCATGTACAGCTATTTGTTTGAACACCCATTCACGGTCTTTTGGATGTGAACTTAGGAGCAGAGATGCTCAGCATTTGGCAGTCCTACATTTTCTCTTTGAAAGGAATCATCATTAGTCTCAGTGGTCTAACTCCTGATTCGCTGTTAGGGCCAACGAGGACTCTATCAGATGCGTAAAATCTGAGGGTTGGAAATAACCTTTCAGCTTCTTGCACCTTATATAGGAAGCCTGTCTGTGACAAACCCTAGAGAAGCTCCTCCATGCTCTCTCTGTGTGTGTGTGTGTGTGTGTGTGTGTGTGTGTGTGTGTCTGTGTGTGTCTGTGTGTGTTACTGGGGATTGAACTCAGGGTTCTGTGTATATTAGGCAAGCATTCTACCACTGAGCTACATCCCCAGCCCTCCTCCTCCTCTTCCATCCTTTCCATGCACAATTCTACCTCGCAAGGGTGGGCATTCTATTTATGGACAGTCCTACCTGGTAGCTTTCCCTAGTTCTGCCCCATAGAGAAGTTTCTACCTAGAATCTGTAGACTCTTGGAGGTTTCTCCATAGATGTGCCTCAGTGCGAAGAGGTAAGGGAAGTGTTTGTCATTTTCATTGTTCCTTAAGGGAGATCCTAAACCACATTCTGGAGTGACCCAATGATGCCAGGTCTCTTGTAAGTGAGCCTTGGAAGGTTTTTTAGCAAACCATTGCTGGATGGGACGCTGCCCCCTGCTCCTCTCTGTCCTCCAGAGGCAAAGCCCAGTGCAAGATGATGTTTTCCAAGATGCCCACCTGTCAGGAAGAGTAGCAGAGGCTGGGAGGCCAGGAGAAAGGTGGGAGGCAGAAAACACAGCAAGTGCCTCAGGGGGCCTCACTACCTGTGACCTTGGCCACCTGTGGTTTACCGCAGATGCCAAAAGAATTTGCTATCTAGCGATTGTTTCCCTTGAAGAGAAGCCCATTTCTAGAGTGCTGAGAAAGTCCTTGAAAGCTCTACAAATTTTGATGTTGATAGGGTGGGGATAAATCAGAAGCAGCTATTTTGTAAGCCATTTATTGAAGCATAATATACGTGCAGAAGTGTTCACAACCACAAAATAGCACGTGCCGTATGATTTCTTTTATGTGAAGTGTAATAACTGGCCTAACTTACTTGTGGCATTGGAAATTAGGTTACTTTCAGGTAGATATACCTGGAAGACAGTGAGCAGGCTGGTAATTTTCTGATTCGTTACTAGAAATAACTCTTCTCTGATTTAACAGAATTTCAAATATTAATTAGTATTCATCAAACTGAAGAATGAAGTCCCAGAGATGAAGGTGTTTCAGGCAGCCAAGCTCTGTGTCTTGGTGATCTTTGTCTTCGGCCTCCCTGGCCTCCTCAGTCCATGTGCTGGATGGTCTGATCCATCCTCTGTCCGCAAAAGTGCGTAGGTAGTCGGTCTGGTCCAGTGATAGGCAGGTGACCCAAGTCCACCCAGGAATTCATCCGGAGACTTTTTCTAGAACCACTGGGAAGAGACACTTGTTCTCAGCTGGGCCTCTAAGCTGGTAGGAGAGAAGCTTCGGCTGCTGGCGGCTGGCTTTGCTCCCATGTGCAGAGTGCCAGCTGGGAAAGAAGCCAGTGCTAAAGACAGAAAATTCGTAATTCCTAGTGACAGGGTGTGCGGATCCAGCTCCGCCGAAAGCTACAGGCACTCCTGCAATATAGGAAGAAACAAATTTGTGTGTTCTTACTGTTCAGAACTCAGAATGCTTCTGTGGCCAAGTGTGAGTTTCTTCATTCTCATGTGTTCCCCAGTGACATACTCTGGGTGCCGTACAATGTCATTCGTTTCCGATACCATCTGCCTAGAGCCAGCGTCATCCTCACGATCTTGCTCTGCTGCGCGAGGCTGCCCCCATTCCAGAGGCCAGTCACAAGTCTGCTTGTTACCAGCATCTCTGACTCTCTAGCTATAAAACCAGAGTTCTCACAACCTCTTCCTTGGGTTCAGTAATTTGCTAGGCAGCTCAGCGAACTCGGGGAAAGATGTGCTTATGCTTATGCTTATGCTTATGCTTATGCTTATGCTCATCAGTTTGTTTTCTAATAGGAGATGATGAAGGATGCACATGAACAGCCAGATGAAGATGTGCAGAGGACAGAGGACGGGAAAGGGTGTATGTGTGTTTTTGCCTTTTCGGGATATGCTGCCCTCTTAGAATTTTCACATGTTCAGCAGTGCACAAGCTCTCTGAAACCCTGTCTTTTTGGTTTTTATGAAAACATCTTTACATAGGAATCATTCAATAAATAACTGGTCATGGATGATAACCTCTGCCCCTTGCCCCTTCTGAGCTATTGAGGGTGGAGTAAGGGTGGGTAGGGTGGGAGAGAAAGTCTAATCCTCTGATCACATGGCTGTTACCCTATATTAGGTAATCTCATTAGCACACAAAAAGACACTTAGGTTGAGAATCCCAAGGGCTTTAGAGCTCCATGCTAAGAAACAGAACAGGCAGCAAAGACCTCTTTTATTGTGGATTGCATTATCACACTTCACAGACTTGCATTTACAAACAGGGCAATTCTCTGTTCCACTTCTGCTCTTCAGGTTGGTTTCTATGCTTTTCCCCAAAAGCTCTGACTGATTAAAACAGGTCAGTTTGACCTGTTTGAGTAGGCCAATTGGAACCACTAGCCATGTAGAAGTCTACACTTAGATGTCTACCACTTAGATGTAGCTCTCAGTCTCTCTATGAGCCCTAGTAGACAACATGGTAATGACTCCAAAGCAGAAGCTGGGTTGATGTTCTAGTTTAGATCCCCCCAAAGGTCCTGTTCCTAGGTGGGGTGCTGGGGGCACTGTACTCATCAATGAAGTCTTGTCTCCACGTTCTCCCGTCTCTCTCTACTTTCTAGTTGCCATACCTTGAGCACCTTGCCTTTTGCCAAGCCCATCTACCATCTGTAGCCTCTCTTTGAAGCTTTGGGTGTCAGGTATTGTGTCTTTGGGATGAGGAAGGGATTGCGAGGGCTTCCAAAGTGGTCCTGGGTTGAAGGGATGAGCTGAGGGGATTAGTTCCAAAGTTGTGGGTTCTTTATTCTTACTCCATGTATCACAGAACACGTCCAAGAGCCAAGCAGCTCACACTGCATCGCCAAGTGTGCTTCTCTGGAATGGCACAGGCTGTAGCACTTAGTGCTGCACTCTCCACTCTTCTGCTGCATAGAGGTTAATGCTGTTTCAAATCTATGAGGCCAAATACCAGGAACAAAAGCATATCACTTGCTGGAGCTTCCTAGCCTGTTGAAAATAACCAAAAACAGGCCAATAAATGGCCAAGCTTCCATTACTCATTTCATGCAAATTCAGTATTTAAAAAAAAATTCCAAGTTGTAAAATACACCAAAGGGTTCCAAGATGACAGTTGTAAAAGTAAAATTGTAAAGGTGCCCACTCTGGGCAGGGAAAAGGATGCAGAAAACTAAAACTACCTGAGATGGAGATGATGCTAACAGGATCTTGTGTTTCACTAGATGGATTTTCAGCTATTTACTGGATGAGAAATATTCTTCAGTGAAATATGTAGTGATTTATCAAAGAGTAATATCACTAAATTAATCAATAGTCATCATTGCTTTTTGCTTACCATCTTATCACAGTTCCTATTCTGCCTGGAAGTCCATTCAGGGCTGCCAAATACTATAACACCGTATAAGAGCAAGTTCTAGTGTGGCGGTGACAGCTACTGAGTAAATACCTGTTGATCTGATCAAATTAGATACAAGATTTTGCACTGAATCTTACAAATTTACCCACACACATGTAACCTTATTTCAACTTAATTGTTCAACCCTCTCTGACTGCTTTACCTACAGGATGTGAAGAGCTACAGGGTAACAAAGATAAGACTTCTACAAGAGTTGCGGAGGCCAACTGTGGTGATGCATGTCCATAATCCCAGTATTTAGGGAAGCTGAGGCAGGAGGATTGCAAGTTGAAGTTCTATCTGGGTGACTTCGTGAGGCCATTTTTTAAAATAAAATCTTTACAAAATTTAAAGGGCTGGGGATGTAGAACACCCTCAGGTGCCACCTCCTGTACCCACCAAAATCCACAGGAAAAGATATTTTAGATCTTAAAAATGCTTTGTGGATAGAACCACGTACTCCTATATGACTGAAAAGAAACTTCCAGATCAGTCACCTTATTTTACAAGGGAAGTGAGCTGGCCAACCAGAGGCAGATCCGAGCTGGGCCCAGACCTGTGGTGCTATCCGAGTAGAAGCAGTGTCCACTGGCCCCTTAGAATTGAGGTGGACTCATCTGTCACACAGAGCACCAGCTCAGTTTTCCTTATCAGCAAAGAGACTAGAACCAAAGGAAGCCCTGCCGCTGTCCAAGCCCCAGCTAGCGCGTGCTCTTTTGCATCTCCTCGTCCTCCACAAGGGCTCTCTCGGGCCTGGAATAGCCACAGGGCATTCAGTAATTTCATTTTTAGCTACTGTTCTGAATTCCTCTTCCCATGTGTGGCTTACAGGAATGGCTAAAATAGTGCAGATGGGACATTTTAAGTTTCATCTCTTTTTTCTCCCTTCCTCTGGTGGGGAGGCTAGACAGCATTAGTATCTAAAAGAAATGTGTGCCAATAAGCTACAGCTGGATACATTTGCTTTTGAATTATACGATGATCATCAGAATTAAAATACGCACATGCTCAAGCTCTTTAAAGACCAGGTTTTCTGCTTAGTCCTTTACGTGGATCCTTTCACTTAATTGTAGCAAAACCCCTAGAAGGCAGACATTGGGGTTAGCCTACTTCTCTCATGAGGCAGCTGAGGCTCAGAGAGGTTGCGTACCTTACTTCAGGTCACCCAAGGTTACAAAGAACAAGCTGCAGCCTCTAAGGGAGATAGTAGTCCTGAACAGAAGCAATGGAAGTTTCATTTTTGGAATGTTGCAGAGATTGCAAGTGATGAAATCTATGCTGCATTTAGATCATGGGATTTTTTCCCAGAATCATTTCATTCCAGGTAGCTGAGAAAATGGTAGTCCATCTCACCCCAGATGGAGTTCACAGCTGTACCCTCAAACTTTTCTCACATCAGAAGGTCTAATAACAGAAATTCTCTACCTGCAGTAAGTGAAAACCTTGATACAGCTGGTTACAGGTGCGGCCTTGTTCGGCGGAGCATTGTACGCGTTTGGCAAACGCATGCTGGGATTGTCAGTGCAAAGAGCACAGGGCCCTGCGCGGCTTCTGGGGCTGTTGGCAGATTTCTGGGGAGACAAGGATACGGTCGCATCAGTTCTACTTTCCATCTGGTTCTGCACTTTCTAAAAATATTCCTGACAAACAGCTAATGGGCATGTTGGCCACACAGCTCTAAACCACCACTGCCATTTCAGATGGAGTGCTTCTGCTTCAGGCCTGCTTCTCTTGATTTATACCATTGGGATAAATGCGGCCATTTCGTGCAAACAACCCGCTCACCAGAGGCTCTTGCAAAACAATAAAGTGTGTTTTTGCATCTTTTAGCAGCAGAGCATGTTTATTCGCTCATCAGAAATGAGGTGAAAGGAAAGGAAAGCTTTGTTGGGAAGTGCACATCTGTAGGCCCTGCGTGAGCCCTGGTCAGTGAGGCAGGAGGGCGGGAGCCCACCCCTGAAGGGGACAGTTGGTTCAGAGGTTGAGAGACAATAAAGGACATTTTAAAAAAGGTTTAGAATTTTAGTGTGAATTGTTACAGCCTTTTTAGAAAGTGTGTTTGCAATGTATGCAAAGAAGCTCCAAGTGCCTGGCCTGGCACTCACAGGTTTTATTTCTATAAATACATTTTGAAGAACCAACTGGAAAAAAAGATAATTTTATATTCTCAGAGCCTACTAGTGAAAAAAAAAAGGCCATAAACTACATTCCCAGCAACAGAATTAATAAAAGAAGTTATGGTGGTCTCATTTGTTGTAGTACTATAAAGTTTTAAAATGTTAGTCTTTGAATAATTACAGTGATAAATGTTTAAGATAAAAGAAAAATTCAAGCTTAAAGTTGCATATATATAATACGATCTCAGTTAAGTGCAAAATACTTCTCTCTCTCTCTCTCTCTCTCTCTCTCTCTCTTCAGGGAAGGATTAAGACAATCTAAAATTGTGTTGTTTTTCTGGCTGCCGAGATGGTGGGTGACTTTATTTTCCTTATATATGTGCTATTCCACCGTGGTGGGGAACAGATTGTATTTTTTTAAAGGCCCCTCCCAGAATTTTCTTAGAGATTGTATGTGGGCATCCGAAGCGCCACAGTAAATTTAAATTCAAATCCAGAGTTTACAAGGTCAAAATATGTGTGAGTTTTATTTAACTTGTTGCTGGCCCACACATAGTTAGAGACTTTTTTTTTTTATAGAGTCTAGCTCCAGCTGGCCTTGAACTCATGGCAATCCTCCTGCCTCCGCCTCCCCAGTGCTGAGATTAGGGGTGTGCACCACCATGCCCAGTAAGAGACTCTTGAAGTTACAATTCACAACTCCATGCCAATTTCCCTCTTATGCTAGCTGAGAGCCTTAGAAAAAGGAGCTGGATGGTCCGAGTTTACCTCCTTTCCCAGCCTGGTGGAGGAGGCGTGGATCTGCCAGGGCTAGCTCTGGGTGAACACGCGGAGCAGGCGAGCACACGCACCTCCACTTCCACGTAGGACTTGGCTGCCCCCGCTTAGCGCTCACACTTGGCTGCTGTTCTCTTGCTGTCTGCGCCCCTTCCCTAGGGACCCAGAAAGGATCTGGTTCATTCCTTCAAACACATGTATTAAATACAAGGTGCATTGGTCATGTATTAATGTATTGATGAGGTACATGACCCTGCCTAGAAGATTTTCATTGGAGAAACAAAAGTCAAAAGGCAACTCTTTCTCTGGCAAATTGCAGTGTCAGGGCCAGGAGGGGCTCTGGCCAATGTGGCAGGGCTTTGTCACCAAGGGCCAGCACTTTGAACCAAAGTCCTCTACTTATAAATAGGTGGGCTTGCAGAAAATCACTCATGTCCTTAACCTGTGGTGGGCCCTGCATCCCCACATCAGATACAGTAACGCCTCCTCCAGAGGGGGGCTGTGAGAAGGGCAGCCCCACGAATGGGATGACCCTTGGCAAGGCCTAAGGGGGAAGCCGCCCTGGAAGCCCATGGCCTGATCTTGTTAAAGATGGTTTTGTTGGGTCTGCAAAGAGACTGAATTTGTTGTCAATATTTGAAAAACATCAAGGAACTTGACATTTAAAAGTCTAGATACATGTAAAAGAGGATTTAAAAAACAAACAAACAAACAAACTTCCCTTGGGTCCTTGCATCCTGCCAGGCACCTGCTGGGCCGTTAGCTGTTGAGGAAGCCCAGGCCTCAGTGCCACGAGGCTCCTGCCCTGTGTCTGCTCCAGGAGAGGCCAGCAGAAAGGGCTGGGGCTGGAAACTTCCCACCTCGAGTCCCGGCTCTACAGTGCTGGCCCTGTGACTTCTGCCCCCCTAAGCCACCTGCGGAGCCTCCACTTGCTTGACCCTCAGAACCACATGGGACAGCATCCCTATCCTCTCAGTGGGCTAGGTGAAAAATGCTTGGGCTGTACTCAGGATGATGGTTGTAATGCAGAGCAGTTTGATCAGAGCTACCTGCTTGGCCCCAGGCACACGGCTCTCCATGTGGTGCTAGAACAGCGATGGTGACCCTTTTAGAGCTTTCAGGAATACCAACAGCCCACCGCAGCATGCATGTCATAGGTCGGCTGCCACTGTACCGGAAGATGCGACTCCCATGACAGCTATTGTTCCTGTCTATCTGTCTGTCCATCTATTCAGTCAATTGTCTACCATGTTATCTGGCAGTTCTAGATGAAAAAATAATTCTAAATAAATTCAGACACTTTTAAGTATTCTTTCAGACTAGCCAGTCCATCTTTGCCTTGGGAGGATGCTATATGAATAAGATTAGTATTCTTTTCCCCTTGGTGAGTTCTGCCTGCCATATATTCATTGATCTTGACCAACTCTGAGTCCTTTTAGTCTGGAGTCTATAAAATGACTACTTTTTACATATGAAGACTCTCGCCTGTCTTCTTTTAAAAGAGTGTGAACTTTCATCTTTTTATGTTTTTTGCCAAATTGAACATAATTCATAAATTGTTCAAAGAAAAAATAGCCAAAGTTACCACTAGAAATATGATTGGTGGCTCTTTTGAAGACAGACATGGAACATCCAGGGTCTTACGGGACATGTCACTCATGAGAGAGGCAAGCACCTGGTCCTTCATTTAATTGTCTCTACATTTTGAGAGGCTAGAAGGTGAGACAATGAAATAAATATCTCTAGACTTGGTGAATTGGTTCAGTTAACATCAGGTGCAGTTTTGGGGCCTACTCTTTCTATTTTATCCTTTTACTTGTGCCTGTTTTATAAACCCAATCATAACAACCACATCCTAATGCAGTAATGGGATTATTCAGGGCTGGTCTCCGAGGCCCATGGAACTGGTTTTGCCTAGAACTTTGAGGTAGTTCCTTTCTAAAGAGTTTGTTGGTGGAGTTCTTGTCTTGCCACAGTTAAGCCAGGACAAATGGCCCTTTGGTGGGGGCTGTGTCTTGGTGGTTGTTTCAGCCTTGTTGTGATCTTTTTTCCATCTCTGTAGCACACTCATGGACTGAGAATTTACGAGTTCCTTGAGATTTGTACAAGGACGTGTTTCCTTTCTTTCAAAACTAGGATACTGGTCAGCCATGTTTACCAGCCACTAACAGAAGGGTCAAAAGCGAGTCTTTCATACCATTAGTAAGTTTTTTGTTTTTTTTTTAAAGGCCTTGATACAAATGTCCAAGAGAATGCTATAATTAATTTTCAAAAGTGGAGAGCAGGTGAGTAACTCACTTGAAAAGAGAATAGAAAATAGCTCGCTTAAAGTGTGCCTATTGATATTGATATCATTTGAATGAATCATACAGCCTTTTTACTTTTGACATTTATTCTCTCTGGCTATATTATCTTGATGCTAATTTTGAAAGAAAAAAAAGGAAAAAATTATCTTTTGTAATTTGAACAGGAAGGAATCTTACTGTAAAAACACTATATTCTCTTTCTCCCTTTATTATATGTATAATTATTAAGTCGAAGCATATATTCAAATTATTTCAGAAGGTTTGAGCAAACGTACTGAAAAGCTTAGTAGTGCTAAGCTTGAACGAAGCTCCATCTTGAACGAAGTAGTGGCTGGTGGCTGCTCTGCCACGTGCACCCTTCCCCTGGGATAGTCCAGGTAGCAATGGCTTTAGAGGTCACTGGAGAGAGGCAAGCACATGTTTCCTTTGTCACCATCTCCATAGTTCAACTGAAGAGCAACTGTGGGTCCTAGCGATGCCCATTGCCTTGTCTCATGTGTCCCAGTGTCTCCTCTTTTTTCTTCAGTGCCTTTTTATTATTGGATTTTAAGTAATATTTCATATTAATAAAGAAATTCTTACCTATTATAAACAAATTAGGAGTGGACCCCAAAGGGTTCAAATACCAATAAGCTCTCCACCCAAATCAATGCAGTTAATGCCTCTCTGTGTGTTGATAAAGTTTTGTTTATTTTGCTCATGACTTTTATTCCCCTCCTGTAGAATAGCACATAATACATAGTAAATGCTCAATAAAATTCATTTTAAAACAAATGGATTCAAGCAGATGTTGGAGCTCTCCCCCTCCAGGAAGCTCTCCCACATTACCTGGGACTTCCTTTCAGGCTCCACTAACAGTGGTCCAACACCCTCAAGCACCCTTCCTCCACGTCACCTGCTTTTCAGCAGTACAGGAAACGCCCTAGGAGTCTCCCCCAGTTTGGGAAAACATGTCATTGGCCTTTTAACCCTTCTTGTCTTCCTTCTTCCCCTTTGGAAGGTGAGGAATGTTTTATAATGTTATATGTCTTGTGTTTCAGGTTATATTCTATGTTATTTTGTCCTATCGTAATGAAAATATTTGGCATCCATCACATACTTTCTTTATAAAGTGTTTCCTAGCCCACTATCTATATAGAATCATTTCCCCCTCTAATACCAAGAAATAAAATTCTAGGAAGTATCATGTTAAATCTAAGCAGAATTCATCTCAAATGTGCTTCTACCATTGCCAAAATCTATGAGGGGAAAAAAGCTAGAGAAACTTGATCTATAAAGCCAAATGGAGGGCCTAGAATTATAGCAAGCCACCGCATAGATTGTTCCTTAGAGCAATATAAACAGCCAAATATGGTGCTCTAAATAGAACTTGGAACTCTAGTTGGCTTGGTCTAACTGGAAGTCAGGAATGCTGGTTGGATTCCGGGCATTCTGGGCAGGAGTCACTGCCAGTCCCCCAAAGAAGTGAGACAATGGTCTTGGCTTTGCCCAACAAATGCCTAGGTGCAAACAGGGCAGGGCTTTATGGCTAGGAAGTCAAAGTCTTCCCGAGTATCCTCCTGGACAAATGAGATACAGGCCAGTGACAACAAATCAAGCCACGGCCTACCACTGGTGAAGCTGGAGTCTGTCAGCAATAACCACTGTGGATATGGAAGTGAGAGGTAAACTGGATCACTGGAGAAGTGGGCTGTGGTCCATTAGTAATGCCTGCCGTGGGTCTGGAAGTGGACAGTGGACTGGTGGTGTGCCAGTTGTTTGCCATCCTCGGTGTGTACAAGAGATTGTGCTAAAAAATAGTTATTTTAAATTATAATTCCTCAGGGGCCGGCCAAATAATTCAGTGGATTATAGTGCCTGCAATGAGGCACAGGGGCTGGGGATTCAATCCCTATACCTGCCGTGCTGGCCCCTCCCCTGGGGCGCACTGAGACGGCAATTGAGACTGGGCATGGTGGCAAGCACCTGTAATCCCAGCTCTTGGGAGGCTGTAAACAG
>NDGN011178957.1:0-11431 GCA_002564285.1 Tympanoctomys barrerae | reverse complement strand
TGCGGACCTAGGGATTGAACTCAGGCCCTTGCCTTTGCCAGGGAAGCGCTTATTCCACCAAGCCTCTCCCTGGCCCATTCATCCACCTTCCATTCAACAAAACGGCCCCATAAGTAACCTCACTCTGACCTGGCCAAATGCCTGGCAGGGTTTAAGAGCAGAGAATATAGTGGTGATGGAGGCAAAGCCTGGTGGGGAGGTCCCAGCTTGACCTCCGGCTCCTCCTCCTTTCCCAGCAAGGTGAGGGATCACACTGCATGTTTCTTTTTTCCTTCATTCAGCTGGGGCCCAGGGTTCCAGCAGATCCTGGTATGGTGGCCTCCCTGTGTGGTCTGGTATGACAGGGCTGGGACACATTAGCCAGGCTGCCTGGAGAGACCAGTAGGGGACCCCAAGGCAGACATCTCAAACCCCTACAGACCCAGGCAGGAAAACAGTTGAAGTGGATGCTGAGGCATGGGGGAGAAGATGACATTTGAGACAAGCCCAGGAGAAGGGATGGGATTACTGGAGACAGAGGAGGGAGGAAAAGGAAAAGGAGGGACCTAAGCAGTGAATCCTTTCTCTGTCTGCAAAATGGGTATTTCAACCCATTTTAATCCTTGGTGGATATATATATATATATTATCTTATACATGTGTGGACAGGTACCTAACTTGGCAAACACCTTCAGAGGTAACAGTGACTGGCCCTCCTCTCCCTTCTGTTATCCAGCACTCCAAGGGAGAAGTCAGAAGGACTGAGTGGGTGGGTCAGGGGGTGGTCTGCTGGGAGCTCACCTCATGCCCCAAAGGCGGTCTCTTTATGGTGACCCCAGCCCTTCTACTCCAGCTCACATCTCAGATGTCGCCGGGGATCCCTTTGGCCTGAGAGGGCCCAGGAGTCGGAATCAGCCAGACATCAGTTGGCTGATGCCAAGCTCTACCTTCTTTCAGCAGTGCTGACTTCGGGCATTGGTCTAAGAGCTGGGAGGCTATAAAGGTTCCCCTGGCCCTTGCACCCCTCTCGGTGGGAGGCTGCACTTGCCTTGCTACTGTGAAGATGTTGCTGCTTCCCCTGCCTAGAACACCCTTCTGCCTAGCCCGAAACTTAACTGGGTGGGCAGGGCCAGGCAGGATAGGATGGGGAAGTGGATGCTGAAACCACAGGCGTGGTTGGTTGATCAGGTTTTGGTGACGCTGAGGTGCTCCCTCAGCCTGAGCTGAATTGCAGCAGATATTGGGTGTCTGCTGCTACAAAGAAGTTGCCGGTCTGGCCCTTCACCCCCCAACCCCCAGCAGCTGCAGTGCAGAGGTTTTCTGCTCTGTCAACACTGGCACCCGCTGAGCCAGGCTTTTCTTGCCACCACTGCGGGGAGGGACGTCTTCAGGGCAGTGGGCTCCGTAGTCTATACCACTAGCTGCTTTCCACACCCTGGGGACAGGTGAGCCTGCTTTGCGAATGACAGGCTCATGAAAGCATTCTTTTAAGCTGGTCCTGGGGAGCATCCCAGGAAGCATGGTGAAGGGTCAGGTGCAGAACTCAGGGTGCAAGGAGTGTGGGGGAGGTGGGAACACCGGATTGTGTGTTTCCACGAACCTGGTTGTGTCAGACCAGCTGTCCCACCCAGACCTGCTGAGTCAGGGTCTGCAAGGGACAAGACTGCCGATGACATTCGAGTCTCACACTTGCTGCTTTATAGCCGGGCCAGGTGTTCATCCCAGCTCTCTGGGTGCTATCTACATGGCCTTAGGCAAGCCGCTTCACTTCTCTGAATTCCAGCTCACTCATCTGCAAAATGGTTTTGGATAAAAATCTTTTTACTTGAGAGGGTTAATAATTCATGTTAGGGGGCTGAGGAGATAGCTCAGGGGCATAAGTGCCCCTGCCTGGCAAGCACCAGGTGCCAAGTTCAACCCCCAGTACTCCTCCTCAAAAAGAAATTAATGCTAAAGCAGATGGTGTGCACCGATGCCTGTACCATGGACCGCGTTGGCCAACTGACATTTGCTCTGAACTATCTGGAAGTCCAAAGATGTGGGCTCGCTTCACCTTGTGTTGATCTGGGCAGGTGATTTTTCCTCTCCAGGCCTCCTTTTCTCCACCTGCTCAGTGGGTCTGCTGACCTCTCCCCAGAGGGGAGGTTTTGCTCTGCCACAGCCCCAGGGCCACCTGGAGTGTGTGTGTCATTCCTCACCCTTGCTGCCCCTGCGGTAAGACACAGACACGAGACTATCCCAGAAGCCAGGCTGCGTCTGCAGTGCCATGCTCCCCTCGGAGCAGCGTGGCCAGGAGAGATGATTCAGCTGGGAACCTGTCGGCCTGCACCTCCCCCAGGGAAGCCCCAGCTGCCCCATGCCACCAGGCTGGGGTCAGAACCAGCCTAGGTGGGAACTTCTCCGTGCTTGGCATCCCTGACCCCCATTGGCTCTGTTCTTGGCAAGAGGTGGTGGTGGTGGAGGGTACATTCTGCCTTGCCCCTGACATACTGGGTGACCTTGGGGAAACATCTTGCACACTCTGAGCCTCAGGTCCTCTCTGCACAGCAAGAGCATGCAGGAGAGGATCCCACCCTGCCCCCCTCCCAGCATCCGCCTTTGCTAGCGGGAGCCACAGCCCCTCCGGCCTCTGGGGTTAGGACAGGCTGGGCAGCTATGTGGGCTAATGAGGGGGTGACAAAGACTGAAGTGAACGGGAAGGGCGTGCGTCCCCTGGGAGCCCTGCGAGGCGGTCTAGTGTGGGAGAAGGAGGAATTTTCCTGTGTGTGCAAACAGTATCCGTTTTCTCTTGTTTCCAAAAGCTGGTGACGTAACCCACTCTCCGTCTACCCCTCCCCTCTGGCCTATTTTTAGTTGGCCCCACAGCATCCTAAAAGGCTTCCAGACTGCCTCGCTTTTCGGCCATGTGGAGAGGGCAGCCTGGGGTGAGGAAAGACAGAAGCTCAGCTCTCTGTCCCAGGACTGAGGGAGGGAAGGAAGTTGTCCCACCTCCTCCACAGACACAGATGGAGCAGAGGGTAGGGCACTAGCGTGGGCCTTCAGGCTCTGAAGGCACAGGTCTTGGAAAGCCTGCAGAGGGACCCCCAGCAGTCAGTCTGTAACCTCCCCCTGGCCTGGGTCCCTGTGCCCCTTGCCCTCCCCCTGCCTCGGGCATGTGATTCTGAGCCTCAATCTCCATACATGGGGATGGTGACAGAGCCTAGGCCCTGGGGCTGCCGAAGGACTGAGCAACTTTCTGTACAAGGATACTGTGACAAAGGAGGTGTCTGAGGGGAGTGGGGGTGGAGGGCTATAATGGAGCCACTTCCCCCAGCCTTCAGCGAATACTTGGGGGTCCACTGTGTGTCATACCTGTCTGCGCCCCTTCATCCTTTCCTACTTGGCTTCAGTCGGCGCCTGCGTGAATGAAATGACATTCAGAAGGCCCCTGGCACAGGGCCTGGCATTTGATAAATGCTAAAGAAGCAAGAACAGTATTGGTGAGGTTTTGTTTTAACATAATGAAACAGGCCTGGGTGTGAATCCTGGCCTCACCCACTGAACAGCTGCGTCTTTGGGCAAGACCTTGGCCTGGAGCTCACCTGTGTAGATTTCTGTATTGGCTAAAGTGGGCTGCAGCACACAGGGTCTCCAAGGCAGCAGCCTTTAACACAGTGAATTTATTTCTTGCTCATGCAAAGGACAGCCCAAGTGTGAGCCAGCTGCAGGTGGCCTTCTGAGGCCCAGCTTGGTGCTGCATCTTGCAGCAGCAGCAGCAGCAGCGCCTGCACCGCACTTTACAGTTTATGTGAAGGGACAGTGGTCTCTCTGTCTTGTGTTCCCATGGTGCTTTGCTCAGGCCTGGGAAGTGGCACTTGTCACCACTTGGAATTCTAATCACCATCAACCCGGTCATCGCTTTCTTCCCCCACCACCCATCAGCTGGGTGGATGCAGGGATGGATTTGCCTAGGTGCTCTCCTCGCCCAGCCTCGGGAAAGGGCTGGGGTGGGTGCCGAGGGCTGCACTGGGGTCCAGAGGTCACCCTCTGACAGCTGTGTTCCTTGGCTTTTGCAGGTGGGAGGAGGAGCTTGCCAAGCGCATGGACCTCCAGACCATGGTGGACACGCTGCAGGAGGTAAGGGTCCTCGGGGTCTCCGCCAGGAGAGGGGAGGGAGAGCCATGAGGCCCAGGCTGTCGGGGCAAGGCCAAGAAGTGTTCTCAGGACATCCCAGCTGGCTGGCGGTGGGAAGCCGGGGACTTCTTGGGGTCAGAGCCTCCCTCTTCAGCCTGTCTCCCCACACTGAGGCTGCATTAGGCATTCTCAGGTTTCCCTGCCCCTCAGTTGACTGTCCCTTAAATTTGGCCTGTTGCCTCAGAGAGAGCTGGCAGGTTTGTGCCCACGTGGTCCCCCAGCTCGAGCAGCGTCCGTGGTGGACACATCACCCCTGCTGCTGCACTAGTGGCTCTACATTCTGGGGTCCCCTGCTAGCCTGCTGTGGCGACTCTGAGCAGCAAACATTACCTCTCAGCCTCTATTTTCCTCTAAAAATGTCAAATGGGAACAAGGATAGTGATTCTGCCAGAAGGCATGAATAGTTCTTTCAAAAAATTTTAACAACTAGGGCTGGGGAGATAGCTTAGTGGTCTGAGCACCTGTCTGGCAAGTGTGAGGACCCAGGTTCAATTCCTGGTACCTCATACCATGCCGGCCCCAGAAACCGTGGCACACCATGCCAGCCACTGAAACCAGGTATGGTGGCACATGTCTGTAATCCCAGCACTGGGGAGGCTGAGACAGGAGGATCACTACAAATCCGAGCTGCGCCTGTAATAAGACCCTGTAGCAAATATATAAATAAAAAAAAGATTAAAAAAATTGTTTTAAAGAGCTAGGTATGGCGATATAGCTCGGTGGTGGAGCCCTTGCCTAGCCTGTGTGAGAGCAACAACACAATTAATAATAATAATAAATTCATTTCTGATATTTAAAGCAGTTATAACCTAAGAAAGAGACAGGCTAAATTAATTACCCATATGTCGAAGGAAGAGAGTGAACATCCACCTTTCTAACAAAGTACTTTTTTTTTTTAATTTGGAAAGTTTATGAACCATACAGAACAGAATCAAATTTGCCTCCAGCTCTGCCCGTCCACGGAGGGTCAGTCGGTGCGCGCCCTTCCAGTCTCTTCTGTGCTGGGGCTCCCCACCCACACCTCTAGGTGCACACGTTAGGGCGGTGTGTGCCACGTTGCTATTTTCTATGTGAGAAGTGGCCAGATAGCAGCGATTTCATGTAGATCAGCCTCAGAGCTTAATGGGCCGGAGCCCTTCATGACTTTAACCGGCAGTTTTTCTCTTACTATCTGCCATGGACTATTTTGTGCTGTAAACGATCCTCCAGAAAGTGCTGGGAGCAGTTAGCAGGGCACAGCGGGAAACAGGCAGGGAAGCCGAGGTCCTCCTTGGCACCTTACCCTTGAATGTAGCCACCCAGCCTGGAGGGACATTGAGTGCCCAGGCTTGGAGGGACCCAGGTGTCCAATCTCTCATCCCTCTAAGTCCTGCCCGTGTCCACCTGCAGGCGGCGCAGGAAGCCGAGGCCATCCAGGAGGAGATGAACGAGAAGATAGAGCGGCTCAAGGCTGAGCTGGTGGTGTTCAAGGGGCTCATGAGTGATGTAAGTGCCACTGGCCGCCACCCCCTGGCGTCATGACCTCCCCTACACCCATCATGCAGACTGCTTTATTCACTCCGAGGCTCCAAGCTCGGCTTCTAGTTAGAGTCCTGGCTGGCTGCGTTTGTCCTGAGGAGGACGGATGGATGCATCGGAGACCAGCACCCTGCCCGCCCTCCCTCGCGCTTCCCTCCGTCTGAGTAGAGATGCATTAATCCGCCGCTTAACCCATTGCCCTCCCAGGCTCTTCTGATGGCCTGTGTGTGTTGCTCGACTCCTTTCCAGCTCGCTGTGCCCTGGGCCTCCGTGTCAGGCACGGGGTGGCAGCATAGGCTGGGCTGTGCCAGCCTGAGGCTCCGTGGGCTGGTGGCCTCCAGCAGACTGCCATGCAAGGCAGGAAAGGCCAGCGTGCATCCTCTGGAGAACCTGGGGCCCCTGAATAGCCATAGGTGGAGGTTGCTGTGGGCCACAACAGCCTCCTTGCTGCTGGAGACCTAGGCTTCTTGATGCCTTTGAGCTTTGGGCAGTGTGTAGGGAGAGACGGCCAGGGAAAAAGAGGCCTAGGTGTGGGTGACTCAGCCTGGCCTGGCTCCTGGTGCTCAGGGTCATGAGGCTGGGTGTGCCGGAGAATCCCCAGGTGGAGCCGTGGCTTCCCCTCTCTTGGGCCAGGAGACCTCCCTCATCCTAGGTGACCTTCTCCTGACAGCTGGGGGAGGACTCCAGGAGAGAGGTGCCATGGCTGGCATGCTGTGTGGAGACAGGGGGGACATGCAGATGGGAGAAGAGGAACTCTACCTAACAGTGGAAGTTGTCTTTCAGTTTTCTTTCCTCTAACAAAACAAACACAGACTCTGTTTCCTGCTGAGAGGGGGCCATGCCGCCCGAAGGGTGATCAGCACACTCGACCTCACGTGGTCCCTCCAGAGACCCCGATGCAACCGTCCCCACCCTGAGTAGTAGCCCTGACCCAGCCATCTACTCCCAGCGAAGGCTCAGGTCTCCCTTGGACTCCAAGGCCCTCCCCGCAACATCCAGGGATCACCCCACCTGTGCCAGGCCCTTCCTGCTTGCTCCATCCCTTGCTCTCGTAACCCCTGCCTGCTGTCCTCCCTGCAGCCCATGACAGACCTGGACACAAAGATCCAAGAAAAGGCCATGAAGGTGGACATGGACATCTGCCGCCGAATCGATATCACGGCTAAGCTGTGCGATGTTGCACAGCAGCGGAACTCGGAAGACGTGTCCAAGATCTTCCAGGTGACTAGGGCCACCCACTCACCAGCCGCCCCCTTACCCCCAGGGCCACCCTGCCTCCACTGCTGCCTGGCCAGCCCCTCTTCTCCCAACTTCCACTCACCCCACTCCTGAGAAGTAGCATTGGGCAGACCTCCTGCCTCTTAGGGAAACATACTCGGAGACCCACGGACTTGCAGGCCCTGCTGACTCCACTGTCCAGTCCAGTCTGACTGCTTCATCCATGGCTGAGGACACCCAGGCTCAGGGGTTGTGTGACATTGTGTCCAGGCAAAGAAGCGGGCAGAGCTGGGCTAGGACTTAGGGTCCAGGCCCTCCAGGAATGTCCTTTGGCCCATGCTGTGTCCACTGCCTTGCTTTTGGCCTGCCAGAACTGGTCTTTGTGGTGGGAGAACCATTGCCAGGCTTTGGGGACATCTGGGGAACTGACCTGCACCCTGGTAGAGGGGCATCAGAAGCCACAGAGGAGCTGTCGGCCTTTGACTGCATTTCATTCTGGAAGTCTGTCAACACCCCCAGACTGGATGTGCAGTGGAGGATACCCCTGAGAGTGAGAAAGAGAGAGAGAGAGGAGAGCAATTAGGTGGGGTCCTGGGAGAGGGCTTCCGGGTGACCTAGGACACGTCATTCTCTGAAGGCTGCTTCCTGAGTTTGTGATCATGGTATGGCTTTTGCTAGAGCCCAGGCAGTATGGTGTGCTGTCGCTTTGTGTGTATGGCTCTGGATGTGGCCAGCAGGGTCTGGGCTTCTGGAGGGCTCTTTTTCCCTCCATGCCTTCTTGCCACCCCTCTGCCGGAAAGCAGGGGGCCCATGTCACCTTCATCTGCTCACGTCTTGTCTGCCTGGGCCTTGGGCTACCTGTCTGTCCTTTGCATGAGAAAGGAGGGCCCTGGGAGCTGTGCTGATCATTGTAGGGGGCACGGCGTCTCTGTGGCTGGCTCCGAGACGCCCCCAGTGACTCTGCGCCCTGGTCTGGCCCACCTCTGCCCTAAGTCATCGGGCTGCTTTTCTGGTGAATGGAAAAAAGGTGGCTCCCAGGCAGGGCAGGGTCCAGTATCAGGTGTTCTCTACCCTGCACGTTTCCTGCCTCACGCTTCTTGCTAACTCCGCCTGCTTCCTAGAAGACCCGTGCATCTTCTCACAGTGACCGGTCCAGCCACACTCCATCCACCCGCTGAGAGCCAGTTCCGTTCTTGCCTACCCTTACCTTCCATTCTAGCCAAGCCCCATAGTTACCCCCATCTCTATCTTCCTGGTCCAGGTGGTCCCCAAAAAGAAGGAACGTAAAGTGGCTTCAGACGATGACATCTCAGAGCAGGACGGAGAGGTGAATCGGTTCTCGGATGACGAGGTCGGCTCCATGAACATCACAGACGAGATGAAGCGCATGTTTAACCAGCTGTGAGTGTCCCTGCTACCCCTGTACCCCATTCTGAAGGTGTGGCGGGGAAAAGGGGACATGGGTGGGCTGGGCTGACAGCGCCCTGCCTCACCTGGATTTGCTTGGGCCAGCACATGTTCTGGAAGAGTTGGGGTTAATTTGCAACAGTGAAAATTTAGGAAATTTCATCCTGCACTCACTCTCTTCAGAGGCCTGAGCCTGGGCCCGGGGCGCAGATGACGGGGCTAAATTCACTGAGCGTCCCCCATGCCACAGGTGCTTCTCCAAAGGCACTTGGCTGAGGCCAGACGCCTACCTCGAAGGCAGGCTTCTCCTTTCCCTTTGTATATGAGAAAACCGGGCCTCTAAAAGGGGAAGTGAGGTGACCAAGACTCTCAGCTGGCCCACGGCAGAGCTGGGACCCAGACCTAGCCTGTCTCACTAGAGTGCTGCCATCGTGAGCTGCTGCCCAGGTGGCCGCGGAGTTGGCATGCCCAGGACAGCCGCTAGCAGCTCTTGGAAGCTGATTGTCCTGGTGCTGTTTGTGTGCAGTTCAGCGATGTCACATTAGTAGTATGAAACTTGCGACTGTAGGAAATTGGCAAATGCTACCAGTCAGGGCTCCCCTTCCCCACTCCTGGAGAGCTGGTGGGCCAAACCTCACACCAGATAGCCGTCCTGGGACCAAGGTGGCATTGTGGCCTTGGCTTCTCTGGTGATGTATGCTCATGTATCCTCAGCAGTGCCCTAGAGAGGGATCCAGGGCAGATGTGTGTGTGGAGACATTGGGGGCGTCGAAGGACAGGGCTGGGACTTAATTTCTAGGGCCTGCCTGACCCCCGAACCTCTGGCCCCCTCTTCCTCTGGAGTCCCTTGCAGTTAGACACCCAGACCCCAAGACCTCCCAGCTGTGAGGCTGGCTTGGTGCTATGCTATCCGATGGGCACAGATGAGGAGGCTCAGAGAGGGCCAGAGTCCCTCTTCTGTCCCTGATGCTTCACTGTCCTTGTTCCAGTCCTGCTTTGCAGTCCAGTTTTCCATCAGATCCCAGACACTGGCAAGGACTGGCTGACATGTAAAGAGGATGAGGAGATGGGTAGGAACCGGGGTGGGGGTGAGCTCCACAGGTGGCTCCTACCCAGAACCTGATGTTCCCTTGACACAGGCGTGAGATGGGGTTGCACTGGGAAGGTTTGCTGCTTGACAGTGACAGAGAGACCCCTGGCTTCATCTTTCAACACAAGTGCCCCCTAGAGCTCACCTTTGCTTCTGCAGAGAAGAGGGGCTTTTGCAAAGAAGCCTAATCATTAGCCAGGTCCAGGACTTCTGACTCTTGCTGTGGGCCTTCTTGGGCCAAGTCACGTGCTCCAGAGAGCCCAGGCCAGGTTCCTTTGGCTGAAATTTATTGACTGATGAATTGCAGTATTGGAGATGGAACCCCTGCCCCTTTTTAATTTTTAAGAGACAGGGCTTCACTAAGTTGCCCCAACTGGACTCAACTGCCTCAGGCTCCCAGAGTGTTGGAATTAAAGCCACGGTGGCCAGGCCCCAGCCTTTTGGTTGAATGAAAGGGCTTCTCTAAAGATATAGTTGTCCCCATCACAGGAAGTCCCCAGGGAATGGTTGAGCGGACAGGATTAGGGTGACACATCCAGAGAGCTGAGACAGGGACTCCACGGAGCCAGGGCTGCCCGGTGTGGAAAGAAGGGTCAGATCAGAGCCAGGCAGGAGCCAGTGCTGTACTAGTGGGTGTTGAAAGGTCTGGATGGGGCTCAGGGTCTGAGATTTATGTGGCTGTGAAGTTGCCCAAGGTAAAAAAAAAAAAAACGATCCTCTGATTACTGTCCTTCCCCCTTACCTACCATACAGAGTCACAGCGACCCCCACCCCCATTCCTCTCCCGCAGGCCCTGGCTTGCTCTCCAATATGATATTTCATCCCAAGGTGGGCCCGCCCCGAAGCCTGGGCCCACCCCGAAGCCGGAGCCCGCCCCGGGCCAGTTTTAGTGAAGTCTTTGAATAATGCCGCCCCCCCCACCCCCGCCCCAGGCTGTTTTATTTTGATCCAGATCAGTAGCTTGGGCTTGGGACCAAGGAGAGGAGGAAGAGGAGGGGGAGGGGGAGGGGAAGAGGAAGAGGAGAGAAGAGGGAGGAGGAGGGGGAGGGGAAGAGGAGGAGAAATCTGCCGCCCTGCGCTGAGGCCAGCGCCCCACCCTCCCGTGAGCAGGGTCCTCTCCCATGCCCGCTCTTGGAGATCCTCCCATCCTTTCTGGCCTGCTGTCTTCAGCTGGGTTTTCCATCAGATCCCAGACGCTGGCAAGGAAGTGAAGTCAGGAGCAATGGAGTCTGGGTTGCTGTGACTGCTGACCCCAAGGACTCCCAACCCCGACTCCCTGTCGGGTCCCCCTCCCTTGCACGCAGCCCAGCTCTTGTAGGTGGACTTCCTGAGCCACCTATAGGCCCCTGCGGGAGCTGCGGCTGGACGGCAGCTTCCCAGCCTGGCTCCAGGGGGCGCTCTCGGCAGCTCTTTACCAGAAAGTCTTGGCCCCAGCGATCCCCAGCTATTCTCTTGTGGGAGGGTTCGAAGCACTTCTCTGGAGGGATGCAGGAGGGAGTTGAGAAGGGAGGTGTGGTGATGGGGCTGGAAGTCTGGAGACAAGACTCCACTCTGCTGGACCACAGATTCCTTGAGACTCGGTGTTTAACTCCAGGGCTCAGCCTCCCCGACTAATACAGGTTGTGTGGTGTGGAATGATTGTCAAGGTCCCCTGTAGTTGGGGTAACCAGAACATTATGGAAAATCCTTCAACCCTGGATAAACCTGGATGAATGGTCCCCTATTTCCAATTCTAGCCAATAGGGAGACCCTGAAATCACTCAGGAGTTGAGTTCATATCCAATTCATGTCTGCTTCGTGGCCAGTCCAGGCCCAATATAGAATAGTGCTTGGTGATATTTTGGTGAGGAGGGAAAAGCCATAAGAAACAGAAGGAGCTGGCTGTCAGCCCCAGTGTCTGCTACATGGTAGCTGTTTATGGCTTTGAACAAGTGAGTTAATTCTTTCTGTGCTTTTGGTTTCCTACACTTTAAAATGGGTATGCTGTAAATAACTGTGTTCAAAGTTGGAGCTCAAGAAATACCTGTTGAATAAGCAAAGAAAAAAA
>NDGN011178869.1:0-14275 GCA_002564285.1 Tympanoctomys barrerae | reverse complement strand
CTGAGTTGAGTAGGACAAAAGAGTGAGTGGGGAAAAGAGATTTATCTATGTATGTAAGCAGGATGGTTTGAGCAATTGAACTGTGCACTTCTGCTGGTCTATGGAAAGAAGCAGTTAGTGCTTTCATTTGTTTGATCTCCTGTTTTCAATTGCTTGTACTATTTCTCTTAATTTCTCATACATTTATTTTGTTTTCTTTCTTCTGACAATTTTATATGCATATATTTGATAATATGAATAATTGGTTAGAAGACAACACCATTACAACAAATATTGTGAAATTCGTATTACTTTATTAACTGAAATTCTGTATCATCTGTAAATTTTTTCTACTTTGATTTGTATTCTAAAAAATAAAAAAAACTTTAAAAAGAAAAGAAGTAGTATAATATTTTTAGAAAGATATTCAGGTATGACATCTTTTGATCCAATTACAACTACATTAAAAATTTTCACAAAGCTAAATAAAAATGAGACATAAAACTGAAATGAAAAGTGGATAAAACAAAATCCCTTGGGGCTGGTGAAGTAGGAAAGGCATTTTAGAGGTAAAGTTTCAATTACCCATGTTTCTGACTAATCATTAAAAAGGCATTTTTCTTTGATAAATCCCAAATATTTATAAATATATATGAATTTATAAGTATTATTCAATAGTTACTCTATATTAGGTACTATTCAAGAACCCTGAGATATGAATTGGGTAATACATGAACCATTGCTTAATACTCAAAGAATTTACATTGGGGTGAAAAAGAGGGCCTATAATTAAAAATCCAGCAATGGTCTAATATTGTGATTAAGATAAGTTCTGCTAATGAGAGTGTATGGTACTACATAGTTTATATTAGGAAAATCCAGGGCAGTTGGTGATTGATGGGGAATTTGAAAGTAGAGTAAGAATTGCCCAGTTTTGTCTGATTTAAAATGATGTATATTCTTACCACAGGGAACACTAATTAAAACCATATTATAGGAAGAAGTGTGTGCTTGTCCAAGGAATGAAAAAATTATGAACATATTGTGAGCAGAAGATCAAAAAGCAAGGTTAGTGCCAGATTATCAATGGTTACTTCATATATATCATTCTACAAGACCTGGCTGTTTGGCAAACATACAGTTTTCCATTGTTTGGCATTTTGCAGTGTTACATGTGTTAGGTAAATTTAAGTCCCAGAGAGAAGCAATCCAGGCAAGAAGATTAATTAGTACAATCAATACAGCTGCAGTCCAATCCAGAGTCTGAATTAGATTTGAGTGCACCCTCCAAGAGTTAGACAACAATTTGTAACCTTGAACTCAGGAGCTGAGTTGAGGGGTAGGGAATGGAATGAATCACAGAATGAGGAAGTTACTGACTTTAAACCTAAAATAGAAGTTAGGATGCTGGTGTGGGGGCAGCTTTAAACTAAGAAGGTGTGGTGGATTCATTAATAGTCAACATTTGAGCTCTGATCCTTACTGTGAGCATCGTTTCCTAGCTCCACTGCAGATCCCTTAGCCTATGGATACTGATCCTTCATTCTGCTGGTGTGGACTTTCTAGCTTCCACCCCTGACCTTTAGGCCTTCTCAGTGTAGAATTGTGGTACAGACTTGCATACTCACAGGTGCTAGGCCTACAGCTGCACTTGTGGAGGACATTGCCTTGCAATCCAGGCCCTCAGCTGGATTTTTTGGGTTTCCATTATGTGGACAGATATCCTGCACTATTGTGCATTTGACTGTTTAATTGAATATTACAAAATCATCCTAACAAATTATGTGCCCTGCATTAAATTCATTCCTTGTGAAACTTGATTACAACGGAAGTTCAACTCTACCATGTGTAGTAAGATTGAAATGGACAAACTTAGGCATTTGAATTTGAGCAACCTGGAGGCTGTAGATGTCAATAGCTTTCCTTGTGATTAGTGTTCTGTTGATCCCCAAACAAATTCATAGACAGAGTGGAAAAATGATTGTGTTGTCATACAGATGTTCTTTAGGCTTTGCTCAGTACAATGTGTTTAATGGTCCTAAGAAGGAAAACAATATGTGCAACCTATCATTGTGTGCAGAATATGTGAAACAATAATATGAATAAGGGTTACTGCTATCCTTAACTGGCAAAGGCTGCTTAAAGGTCATTAAGAAAATGATGAACTTTCAAATGGAAGACTGATATAAGAAAATGTAGAGAGAATCTTAATGGTAAATAAATAGATTCCACATAGGAATCTTGCACTCAGTCTTTGGCCTATAAATAATCCAGTTTTGGTTTCTTTAGACAAATCATTAAACACATGTGTTTTTAAAAGTTCCTACCTTTTTTAAAATAAATATTTCCAAGATCAAACTATGGGAAAGAAACAAGTCAGAATTTTCTGGCTCAAGAGTAGAAAGTTGTGATTTGAAGGCTTGAGACTGGAAGGCACAGTGTTGTAACAATTTTGTGGTTTGCAGGGAATGGTTCATTCCTTACATCTTCAGAAATGTCCTATAATCTCAGCACTTAAGAAGCTGAGGTGGGAACATTGCCAAGAGTTCAAGGCCAGTTCTTACAAAACAAAATGAACAAACAAAACTCAAGATCAGAGAAAAGCCTATAGTAGAGTTTTAACATCATTAGATGAATAACAAAATGAAGAGAAGAGATTTTCACATTGACAGGCTAAGAAAATTATTTAACTAATTTAAATATCCAGTTATACTACCCTACCTTGGCAATAGGATAAAAATAAGTCATCCAATTTGAGATGACAGAAACATTCATGGGAAAGAAGTTTTAATTAGATTTATGCCTTGTTTAGGATTCTTTTGTGAGGGCAAGAAACTGTCTAAGGCAATATCTATTTCAGCAGCAAACACTTTGAGAAAGAGTTTCAACTAAAGGAAATTATTATGTGTGAACCTGAGAGTACTATAGTATCTAGATGCTCTGATAATCACTGATGAAAAATGAAAATTCAGAAATAATGCAACAATAAGTTTCATTTAAACAAGAAGGGGAGTCCTATTGATTTGCTCCCAAGTCTTGATTCTATGTAATATATTTCTGCCTGATATTCAGCCTGATACTAAGACAAAGTTATTCTGCCACCTTGGTCTGCCTTTGTTTCCCATGTTATTGTCCCAGTTACCTCTGCTGCCTGACTGTTGCAATAATGACCCACAGCTTCTACTTTGCAATACACTTACCAGATGTCCATAGGATCATCCATGCAGAACACTATGGCCCAGTATTTTCTGTGTTCAAGAACCTCTGCATGCAGGCTAAGCCCCCAAGCACTTATATTATGCAAAGCCTTTCTGAATTCTAATATTATCTTCCCTTCCTATGCCTTACAGGGGAAATTTAAAAAATCTTTAAGGAATGAATTTTAAAAAACATAACTATTGAGCAGTAATTGCCTCAGTGCACTGTTATAAAAGTAGCATGCATTTGATAAAATGTTTATTAATTAAATTTAATTGACCATCCCTATTGCTTCCTGTGGAAATATTCTTTGCTCCACACATCAAGATTCTTTTATTTTCAGACTTTTGCCTGAAAAAATCATACTCTGTACCATGCTTTTCTTCCCAACACCACCATGGACATCTGGATAAATTAAAGCCAGAGGCCTTCCTACGTACTTTTCTCAGGAGCACAGTCCCTGAATTTCAACAAAAGAAATTGTGAACTTAGGCAACATTTTTACTGACTGAGGAGAGGAAAGGGAGAGAGGAATAAGATCATTCATTTGAAGCAGAACCAGGAAACACATTAGGCTGTGGTTGGCTTTTTCATAGGCTCTTCAGAAGATGGACCAAATACACACACTACTACGAAAGATTAGTTCATTTCTAGATGACCAATTTTATGAACCTGAGTACAATTCTGAACATTATTGTATGATGATCTCTCCATTTATGAAGGATGTATTCCAAAACTCCCATGGATGCCTGAATGCATATACAGGACTGAGCCCTATCTATACTACCTTTCTTCCTGCAATAGATGCCCAAAATGTTACTTTGTAAATTAAACACAGTAAGACATTAGTAAAAATAAATAATATAATAATAAGATTATGGTGGTACCTTGTAATGATAGTTATGTTAATGTGGTCTTCCTCACTCTCTCTCTTAAGTAACAGTTAATGTACTACTCTCAGCCTTCCTGTGGTAATGCATCCAATGAGACCATGTGAGGAGAGTAGACAAGGCATAATGGCAAAGTGCCAGCCCTCTGGCTACCTTGTGACAATGCATCAGGAGAATCACTTGTTTGTAGTTATCTTCAAGCTATGTTGTAGAGAGTGGGTATGATCAACAGGTGACATTGACAATGAGCAACATTTGATATTTCAAGGGGTTTTGCCCACAATTTTTAGAATAATATACTTGGCAGAAGCCATCTTATTTTTACTTTTTAGATCATCAAAATGTGACAATAAATCACAATGCTCTGGATGATATGGTTAGTATATTTCATCCAAAGATCACATTCCATAATTTTACCCTTTAATATCAGTATAATTTGAAGCACGTTTGCTCATTTTACTAATGTCAACAATGCAAGCACAACATATTGTTACCCTTTTTCATCAAACATGTCCACATATATTTCTGTATCAACTTGTCTTTCTGTATGAATCACTTTTGAAATTCTCCAGTGATTCCAGTCAGGTTTTAAGATCATTCACTTTTTAACACAAGCATTCTAACACATTCTAACACAAGCACTTACAGCTTCTTGATTTAATTAGTCTATTGAAGCATTGATAAATGTCATTATGTCAGCAATAGTGAATGATTTTCAGGAATGTATTATGTCCACATTAGGGCCTACATTAACTCCTGATTTATATGATCAACTACCAGGAGGGTGCACGTGGCCTTGACAACTTGAATAACTTGTTAGTCAGGGGCCTGAGGCAAGGAGCTTGACATGGAGGCAAAAACGCAACCTTAACACTTCGATTTTCATAGCAAACAGATTCAATGTGCTCAAGTACATTTTTTTGTTGTTAATAGGTGTATGCTTGATACATTGTGTAAACTTGAGAAGTTTGGAAGTTTAATTAAGTGACTCAGCAGAGAACCAGGATCCTTAGTTTGGAAACATTCTCATCCTGTGCAAGAGTATGGCATGGACATTGTGTGAGTTCTACACCCCCAGACCCAGAGAAGCTTGTTTATAATATAAGCAAGAGAGAGGGGCTGGCTAGAAGCTGCACCTGCTTCTCCTCCCATTGCTCTTCACTGTTTTCTGCTGCCATGAACTGCTGCTCTCCGCCATGTACCACTCTGACTGGGAGCCAGCCAAGTACAGACTGAGACCTCCACAACTATGAACTTAATAAACCTTTCCTTCCTTAATTTTGGGTGTTGAGTATTTTGTCCCAGCCACAAGTGAAAAGTCACTGAGACAATAGGACTTTAAATCCTAACCCTTCTTTCAAATATTTTTTCACTTCTAGGATGAAACATTGATGAACAATTCCATGCACATAATGGCTATCATGCTTTTTGATTAAGTTCCCCAAAGTACAGGCAGGTCATTTTTACTTTTATTTTTGAGAATTCTATTAATTGTTTTTCACACTGTACATTGTGCTACAGAGTATCAAAGTCTACCTTTTATAGAATGCTTTGTGACCAGGTATCTCATTTGCACTTTCATGACTATTAGTTCTATTGTGCATCTTTTACCAAAAGAAAAAGATTTTATTACAGCAGGACTTGCTTTGGTGGGTCCTTTCATTAACCTAACTCTGCCAGAAATATGACAATAGTTTCTTTGCTAAGAGACAGCTTTTCCAGTCATTTATTTTTCAGTCTAAAATAGTCTGAGTCTGCTTACTTACAGTAAATGTTTTGGTGTCCTTGCTTGAGAAAAGCCCTTGTTGAAGACTTCATGCAGGTCCATGCTTTCTGCACAGATTGTCAATACCTGAAACACTTTCATTGCTGTTGATGCCAGCCACCCCCAAATTCTATGTGTTTCAGTCTTCCTTACCATGAAAATCTGTGGCTGTACTTTGTAGTCTGAGTTGTTACAGAAAATCTAGCATGAATTTTATTCTCATCCCTTATAATTCTTGGATAGAAAATTCATTCTTAGCATAAATTTTGTCATCATAGTATGTAATTCTTTACTTTCCTCATTAAGAATATTCAACTTTTCATGTAAAGAAAATAATTCAACAAGTTTTTGTGTTTGTTTGTTTCTTTGTTTTTTGGTCTTGGGTTGTTCATTATATCCAAATTTTCAACGTTGCTGCCCTTGTACTTCGAGGACATTATTAATGAGCAAAATAGGAGATAGCTGAATAGAAGCACTACAATACCACAACATTTGGACTGATAACCAGACAGCTAAGTGACTAAAATATAAGGATTTTATTCAGTCTAGACGAGGGATCATTCACATCTCAGGCAGTCCCAAACAGGACAGTGTAAGGCTTTAACTGACTATATACACTTTTTAATGCACACCTCTAAAATGATGAACTCCTTTATCTCTTGAACTTCACCTACAATATTTTAAGGTACAGATTAGGGGCAACTATTATTTATTATCTACTTTGCATAACTCTTAACACTAGTCCTTAGGAACTTCTGCTACTCTAATAACAAAACAAGTGTGTGGTTCTTAGTTCAATCTCACATCATAAGGACACACACACACACACACAAATACACACACACACACTATTTCACATCACACAGAGAAATTCTCAATATACTTGGTCATGAAGAAAGTTATGTGAATTGCTCATGAAGAAATCATTGTATGAATAGGGCATTTCATTAAGCCACACTCAAATATGCACAATGCCCTGAAGGCAGGGAGTATGTGTGTCAGTAAAAGAGGAAAGCATAAAATCAGGAGCAAAGTGAAGAAGTTTGCTGCCAGAAGAAATAGATTTTCAAACATACTTCCTCAAAGAAAGAAATGGTCTGTTGGAGCATCAACAGCTCCAGATTTCAGTTTTCTTGTTGCCCCAGCAATCTTGGGCCTCTTTTTAAAATATTTAATTCGTATTTGCTCTCTAAAACATCCACTAACTCCTGTGAAGCCTTTATACATACTACAAATGTAACAATTTCTGCTAGGTCATTTTATAGTTTTGTCTGTAAACATTCATTCTCCAAAATCTAATTCGAACCTGTCAGTGGTGCCTCACAGGTTTCAGGCATGTCTCTGTGCTTAGTGCCATGTTCAGCACTTTGAAACATCTTGATGCTTCATAGTCCTTAGTTGATTGTGAAAATGATAATAAAGAAGAAAGACTAAAGAGCATATAGAGATTTCAAATTTCCCTCCAACAATATTTTTCAAGGGTTGATTTGCAATAGGGTCTGAATTAGCATTTCTGAAATTGTTGTTCATAGGTATATCATACTGGGACTTTGTGAGACTTTTTTTACAGTGTTAGGGATTTGATCCACTGTCTTCACACTGGGTTTCATCTCAACCCCTTAATAATTTTTATTAACTGTTTTCACTAAATTGCTGAATTACCCAGGCTTTGCTCAAGCTTGTAATCCTCCTTTCTCAGCCCTTCCAGTATGCTGGGAATAAAGACATAGGCTGGGAATAAAGACAAAGCCTGGCCTTTTCTCAGACTTTATAAAACATCCATTTGAAGAAGTATTCTGGAAGTGGGAGTCTAGATTGAATGTGCTGTGTGATAAATATACAATTATTGCTTCATGGACTGATCATTTTTCCACGGCATCTTATAGTTAGAGAGTCCTGAATGCTATCTAAGTGAATTTTCTACTAAAATTAAAAATAGTAGACATATATGTGTTTTATTAATGAGACAAAAGGGAATTAATCTTTGCTCACATGGGATTTCAGAGACCTCACATCACACCGCATATATCTTTCTTCCCTCCTTAGAAAGCTGAAGCTCCATGTATCATACAAAACTTTAATACCATAGCTTGTAATTGAGAATGTTATTCTCAAGCAACTTTCTGGATGGTGCTGCAGAACTTTGCAAAAGAGAAATACTCTGGTGTTCCATACTGCAGTGTTTAGTTTACAAGAGAACATTAAGAAACAATCTGAAATGTTAGAAACAAATCAGATGAATATAATGTTTAGGGGAGTCTAAGCCTTCAGAGGAACAACAATGCAGTTATGATTAGGGTCTTCACAACCACAGCTGACAGGGCCACACACTTTTATCTAAGACACCCCACTTCAATGATTTTGCCTACTGTGTTGTATTTTCATTTCCCAGCTACACATGAATCAATTTCTGCAATTAGAGATAATCCTGAACATCAACTGCCAAGGGTAAAAGCAAACCCACTGGCCAGAGAAAGTGGCAGGTGATGGGTGTACAATGAAGCTGTTACACCTGGTTGTTAAGTTGGACAATTAACCTGCATGGCTTAAATGTTCCATTTTCACATGAACCCGAGTAAACACACATTGATCTCTCTCTCTCTCTCTCTCTCTCTCTCTCTCTCTCTCTCTCTCTCTCTCTCTCTGAATGTTCAAAGCAGATGTTGGTATAAAGCCGGTTTGATAGGTATAAAAATATGCTGAATTATCCATTAACTAATTACAGCAGCTGGCTGGAGCAAAGGGCAGCCCTAAGTGGCCAACCAGATACCCTCAAAAACAGTCTATCACTTTAAAGAAGAAAACAAAGGAGGTTACTGTCAATAGATTTAAAGGAAAACTCCACTGTGGTATATAGTGAAACTAAATGATTTTAAAACTTGGATAATTTGCCATTCTGACAGAAGCAAAATTAAGAGATTTAGTTTCCCACACCCGCTTAGTTCACTAATGTCCCTATTGAAACCATTAGCAGGGTGGCACTTACTGCAATTGTATTTGTTTTTTCTACATGTGCTTAATTTGCAAGAAGTTGAGCATCTGTGAAGCTGCTCATCTGACAGCCCAAGAGACTAACGTCTGTTTATTGGCAGAGGAGAAGAGGCAGAGGCAGCCTGAAAGTGTTAGCTGTTATTACTACCTTTGCCACACATGTTCTCCTCAATCTGTAGATGGGTGGGCCAGGGGAAAGGGGGGCCATGGGAAGCATCAGACAGAGACTCATCCCATCAGTACAAGTGTGCTGTTTGATCTGGGAATGGTAAAATGAAAGAAATCCAATCCATGTTCACTCTATCTTCTTCAAGAAATGTCTTTTTAAGGACACAACAGCTGTGATCCAGGAGCTAAAAGTTATTGGAAAATATTGAATTACACTCTTGGTCCACTAGAAGAAAATGTTTCCCAGTTTTTTTTTCTGGCAAAAAAAATGCACGTATTGGTTAGAAACCAGGTTCTGGCATCTGTTATCAAGGTGGACTCAAAATCTTTGTTTTCAGTACTGACTGTGATCTTGATAAATTATTTCATGTTTTTGTGTCTCATCTCCTATCTTAAATTACTGAGTATAAAATTATAAAACTTTATAAAATTAAATAAATCAGTACTTTTAATGCAGCACTTAAACAATGCATGAGACAAAAATAAAATGCCTTATCAGCTGTTACTGCTATTCCCGTGTGAAAAGGTCAGTGGCAATCCTAACAGTAGCTCTGTCTTAAAGTTAGTCTGTTTCATAGAAAACAAACTAATTAGATAATTTTTCCATGATCATCATTTACTTTTTGGGAAGAAGTACACCCACTCTTATTTCTGTGTTTTTCTGTCTCTCTGCCTCTCTCTCTCTCTCTCTCTCTCTCTCTCTCTCTCTCCCTCTCTCCATCTCTCTCTCTCTGTTTCTGTCTCTCTGTCTCTGTCTCTCTGTCTCTGTCTCTCTGTCTCTCTGTCTCTCTCTCTTTCTCTGCCTCTCTCTAACTCATATCTGAAGGCTATTTTTTGTTTTATAACACTGGGGATTCAATCCAAAGGTTTCACAATGAGTGACTTCCTATCTAACATTTATTTATCTATTTATTTATTTATTTATTTATTTATTTATTTATTGCAATAGAATTTTGCTAAACTGTTAAATCCCCCAGACTGGGTTGCAATGCGTAATCCTCTGTCCTCAATCTCACAGTGCTGAGATTACAGGGTGTGCTCTTCAGTTTCAAGTACGTTTGTTTAATTCCCTTTCTCTAAGTGTACGTGAAAAATGCAGAAAAAACAATCATAACTATGCTGCTTTTCTTCTTTATTCATCCACATTGTGGGTCCATGAATTGAAGGAATTATATTTGGCTGGAGGTGGGCCCAATCACTATTGGATTATTCCAAGTATGTTTCACAGTTGTTAGAGCTCTATAGATTTTTTTCAGTGCTTACTGATGATTATACCAGTGTCTTTGTAGTATTGACTCCTTAATCTTCTTTTGATCCTCCCTTAAAAATGATGTTTTTAAATAATTAACTTTGCGTAAGATCATTGACATAATTTGTAAGGGCAAGTGAAAAGCTAGAAGGTGAGTGCCTTAGCAAAAGTTAAGAATCTCATTGCAGGATTATCGAGGCATTAAATTAAATCCAGGTTCCCCTGAGTAACAGGTAAAGCTCCCAGGACTGCCCAGGTTACATGGCTAAGAAGGCCTCAACTCTGAGTGCTTGGTCCTCATATTAATAATCTAAAGTAACCATAGCATCTGTAACTCATGCTTTAATATCCTAGAAAATGTCATTTTTGTCTGACTTGTTAATGTAGGTTTTATATGGGAGGGTTTTTAACAGGTATGAATTTTCTCAATAGATATCCTTGCTTAAGATTCCTTAACTTTTGAGAAAATAAATTAGAAAGAGATAACATAAAACACACCTAGCCCTCATAGCTAAAGAAAAGTCTATCTTCTCAACTGCAACGGAGAATCACTGGCTGACTGGTTAGATGGATGAGGATTTAGCAGAAAAACAACATAGAAATGCTTAAACAGCAAAGAAAATAGTGATGTGATTGAAGACCTACAAAATCTCCTCTTCTCTTAATACTGAGTTAAGTATTATGCTACAGTTCTAATCTAAAGCTTTTATTACCTAACTTCCTTCATTAACACAGTCCTTTAATTGTTATGACGGTGGAACTGGAAATACCAAAATTCTTATTTTATGACATTTTGTTAAATATTTGGGTTCTTTTTGCACTATTTATTTATTTACTTTTTGGCAGAACTGGGGATTGAACTCAGGCCCTTGTGCTTTCCAGGCAAGCAGCTTATTCAACTGAGCCATCTCCCTGACCCCTGCACTATTTATTTTTATTGTGCTACTTGTTCATAAAAACAAAATTTTTAAAAAGTATCTTCCTTAGCTGTTTATCATTCCAAGATCATAAGGAGGACCTTCTTAAGCTAAGCCCGCACTCTTCCAACTAGCAATCCCATCAGTCCCTGTCCTTTCAACGTTTAGTGGCCAGCTGGCAGCATTATAGCCCTGTAACCATTTCCCAGAATTCCCCTGAAGTGGTGCACAACCAAACACTATGTTGCAAAGTAAGAAAATTAATAGCAATGCTAACGGCCTTAGTTTTCTACCAATTCCCAAAACATCAAAAATAACAAAAAAATACAGCTATCATTGTATTATAGAGATCATGATACAAGCTTTTATCCTGTTTAACAATAGAAGACTACATATATATCCTTAGATATATACTCAAAAGAGCATTTTCTTTTCTTTTTCAACTGGGGATCAAATTCACAACCTTGTGCTTGTCAGGCAGGTGCTCATGCCACTAAGCTATTTCCCAGCTCAAAAGAGCCTTTGAGTGCAATGTTCTTATTTCTTACTTTGTAGGAAAGGAAGTTCAGAGAAGATAAATGATATGTTCCAACATCATACAGATCATAGCAAAATGTCCGTGGAGAAAGTGTGGTTTAGGGTACCAGAATGAAATTAGCAGAAGTGACATCATTGCAATGATTCACAAAAATCTACTTGGTGAGATAGAGGGAATGAGTGATTGGTTCATAGAGCATAAAAGAAAACTACCACAAGTCTGTTCACTGATCAATTCATGTTCATACCCATTCATACATTTATTCAAACATTTTTCCTCTAATAAATGCACACTGATGAAAACTGCAACCAATGCAGATGGTTGTCTTATTCAGCTAACAGTGGTGAATTGAATACATTCTTGACTTTTCTTGTTGACAGTTTCATCATTGTAAGGACAGGAAGTGATAAGAAAACTTCTGCCCTGAATGGAATTCTGCCAAGGAGGAAGAATATTCGCTGAAATGGAAGCAGTTGCAATCTCACGAAAAGGGGAACAACAGGCACCAGATTTTCCAGAGAGATCTGAAATAGCTGAAATATTTTTCCTTAGGCTTGGATGCAAATGGGAACAATGTGGAAAATTTATTTTAAAAGAATATTCATTAAATTCTGTTCTACTGATTTTGGTTAATCTATGATGAAGCCAAAGTGTGTGTGTGTGTGTGTGTGTGTGTGTGTGTGTGTGTTGTATGTTTACATGTCCCTATGGATTCCAAAAAGAAATGCAGGAAGGATAAATTAGAAACTTCCAGAAGTGACACCTGCACAATAAGATAGGAATAATGAAGAAGAAATAGGTCTTAAATGATGAGGCTCTAAGAAAATACTTGAAGTTTGGTTTTTGTAATATGTTTTATATATTTTAAAAATAAAAATAAAAAGGACTGAAAGAAAGCAAATATTTAAATACAATTAAAGGGAAACCAGTGAGTACAGAATTCTAACTGCACGCTTAGTAGCCTATTGTCTAAGAAGAAAAAGAAGTGTAACAAATGCATTTATAAATTGTATAATAGGCTTGTTCAATATGTTTATGTGTATCCTGATGTTGGCACAGCAATTCTGAAATTGTTATGTTGCATAACAAGATGCAGTAAAATAAGTATGATGATGCTTATAACAATAGGGCTGTTATTGTTTCATTCCATATATAAATATGGAATGAAAAGAAATGAAATATAGTTTTGTAGCACTGGATTTGAATCAGCATTGTTAACGCGCATTATCCTTAGCTATATCCCTCACAGTTTACTCGCTAAAAGAACACAGGAGTAATGAAGAGATAAGAGCTCTTAGCATATGAGGGAGCACATAAGTCAGGATGCCAGACACCAGTACAGAAATGAAGGCTACTTGCCAAATTAAATAGGGAAGAAAGAGGCAAAAAAATAAAAAAGGCTCAGGGTCTAATAAAAAAAATCCTAATGTATAAAATAAGAAGAAAAAAAAGAAACCCTCCAGGGGATAATCTAGTATGAGAGTCAACAATTAGTCAACAAAGTATTATATAACTTTTCAAAAAATTAACAAATATCTCTAAAATTATCATATCTTAACAGTCGTATTAGAGCATGTCATGATAAAATCAGGCTAGCATAAAGAACAATGACAGAACATGATGATTTTGTTTTAAAAAGGAGAAGGAAAAACAAAAGGACAAAGAGAGGGAAAAAAAAAGAAGTGCTGCTTATCCAAATTTCCTGTCAAAAAGGTGATTTCCAATTGCTAAAGGCAGAAGAGATTTTACTAAGGGAGAATCAATGCCAGAAATGTGGAAAAAGCAGTTTGTCACACCCATAAACTGTGGCTCAGCCTGTATTTCCTGACACTCAGGAGTTTGACAAGAAGGACCTCAATTTTGAGGTCAGCATGGGAAACTTAGCAAGATCCTGTCTTAAAACAAAATTCAGGAAAGGGCTGGGATGTATCTCAGGGGCATGGCTCTTGCCTGTATGAGTAACTCAGTTTTCACCATTTTCAAGGTACATTTTATACAGCTTTTTACTGTCCAGGGCCAAACATGTGGCCTGCAGATCAGTCAGCATATGAATGACTGCAACAAATGCCTTCCATTCATAGGACCAGCAGTTGCCCCGAGTGTCCTCCAGGGTCCAAGGCAGAGCCAGACTGGAAATAGAGACAGGACGGACTCTCAGGCACAGAGCAAGGCAACAGTACAGTGAGATGCAGGGTAACTGGCAGAGGCAAAGATGGGGCAGAAGAAGGCAGAGGCATTAATGAGATGCTACTGTCAGGAGCAGCAGCAGGGAAACTGGGGCGCAGCATAAAGGTTCTGAAAACAGTAGAAACACACTGCTGGCAAAGCTCATGGCAGTGCGTGCAGGTGGTATTTGCAAATAAATGAGACTCCCATGGGAAAGAAATTTCGCTCTTCAAGAAGGCTGCTTCAGAAGGGCGGTGGTCAAACAGCCACAGGCAATGGTAGCCTGACAGGTTTTGAGAAACTTTCTCTGAAGTTAAACGAAATAGTTATTCAGAAAACTGACTTTTTTACTTTTTCCATATTTTATTGAGAAACAAATAGCAATGAGACAGTTTCAAATCAAATTGGTAGGAC
>NDGN011178862.1:0-10928 GCA_002564285.1 Tympanoctomys barrerae | reverse complement strand
AAGACCTAACCCTTAGGAGAACTGCGTAAGACCTAACCCTTAGGAGAACTGCGTAAGACCTAATGCTTCGGAGAACAGTGGTTTATTTTGAAAGCCTTTACTAATACCACTTTGGCAAATAAATACATGATTAATAAATAAAAATTTAAAAGGCAGAGTATGCTGTTAACAGTATACAATTCCAGTTCCATGGGTCCTGCCTCCTTACAGCTTCTGCCCTTGAGGCACAGTAGCCAACCCTGCCCTCGGACCGCATGGAGGGAGGACAGCCTGCAGCCTGGCCCACCGCTGCACACCCACCCTGGCGGATGGTGTCCCCTCAGAGGGGGCTCTCCGTGGCTGTTGTGGACCCCGCCCAGGCACCAAGCAGCCTGGCCCTGCTGTTCCTGGGACCAGCTTACTCCCGGGGGCCTCAGGGTGAGCTAAGCTCCAAGGTGAGCCTGCCTCTGACCCCGCTGCTCTCCTGACTATGGGAACAGCTGCGGAGGAAGCGCGCCTCCAGGTGTCTGCAGTATGATTTATAGCATACATTTAAGCAGCCTGCTGATGTTTTATTAACCAAAATGTCAGATCATCTGAGGGAAATGTATTTGCAACAAAACTCAACATTTTCAATTTTTAAAATGAGGATTTGAGGCCCCAAGTCTGGGTTTCCAGTTAAAAGATTGTGTAAGGGAGCACTACTATGGATAACATTAATATTCGTAGTAATATCCGTAGGAGTTTGCTCTGCTTCCTTTTTTTCTTAAGCCAAGATTACAGTTTCAGTCTGTGTACCTCTCAGAAATTCCAAGCAGCTTCACTAAACAGAGACAAGAACTATTGTTCTTATTATGGATCTGGGGAAAAAATGAATATTTCAAATGGCATATTCACAGGCAATCAATGAGTCAGATTTTTGATTGTTTGTGTTTCTCCTTTAGAAACATGTCCCGCATGTTTTGACTTGTGGAGCCTTTCCCCAGTGCTGTCTCCTCTGACCTCATCTGCAAAGCATTTCTGTGTGAGGGGTACTGCCTCCATTTACCCACAAGGAAAGTAAGGCTGCTGGCTCCCCAGCCCCGGCGCGACCGCAGGAGGGCCGGGACAGTGTGTAAGCTGGGCTCTCTCCCTCGCTGCCTCTGCTCTTCTCGACCGTCCTGCTTTTCTGCTCATTTCTCATTTCTCATATAGTCTCATGTAGACTATATCTCGGTGTGCCGTCCTTCTGGCCCCATCCTTGAGCTGAACGCTGGGAGTCCAGAGGCAAGAGCACAGTGCCTGCCCTTGGGGAGTTCCCAGTCTGACAGTGATGAAATCAGTACACTGACACTGGAGAAGAGCTTTTGGCTGGTGCGGCCGCACAGTGTGCACTTACATGTGCCTGATACTCTGAGAAGCACCAGACAAGAGAGAGGAAAGCACCCTCCCACTAGGATCCCGAGTCTAGCAGGCAAGCACCAGGGAGTCTGACGTGGCAGACTCGGGTGTGCAAGCACTATACCTGTGTGTGCACAGCTCAGCTTAGCTGCTTTAGCTCACCAAGTGCTGGAGCAGAGGAAAGAACCTCAGCCAGGGAGTGTCAAGGTAGGGGCTTCACAGTCCTCAGTGTCGGGTACACACGGGTGAAAACAGGATGTCCTTATTCCTGGACATGCGGGCCCTTTCTCTGCTGCCTCCATTTCATGGGTGGGTGGGGGGATCATGTCTCCTCCTCCTACAAGGGGAGGGAGGGTGCCAAGGAAGGGCCTCCTTAGAGACCAAGTTCCCATCTTCTTAGAAGAGCAGCTTCCTCCCTCTTATTTGTGGAGCAGCTGCAGTCTGTATCCTCTGCATGGAAACCCACATGGACTCAACTCTTCCTTTGCCTGTTTCCCTTCTTCCTGCGCAGACTTCCTCCTACTGCTTGACATTTCCCTCAGAGGGATCTCTCTTGATCTCCTTAGCTAGCCGATGTTTGGAGAGTGAAAGTCAGAAGCCTGGAAAATTTTCTCCATTCTGGTTCTTTCCCCTTGATAATGCTGCCTGAGACAGTGACACAGCAACCTCCAACATGACAGCAGGAGGGCTTGTGAGGGGAGGATAGGAAGACCGCCAGGAAGACAGACACCAGCATCTAGAGCACACTCCCCAGAGACAGTGTGTCATAATCAGATGTCCTACTGTACTCTCCCCAGACAAGACTGGGTGTTGCACTACACAGTAGGGTGCATGTTCAGGGCGTGCCTCATTCTTCCATGTACAACAGTCTCCATTTATTCAAGTGCAGTCACGTCATCCTTTTCTGGAGCATCGTCATAACTCTCCAAACCCCACTTTCTGACCCGAACACCTTGGACTCCATCACCCGTAGAGAGAGCCACTGGCCCATTCTCTCCAGGGACTGAGCTCTCCGCATGGCTTGCTCAGAGGGCTTTGGAGACATGGCTGTCTGTGATCTTATCCCAAGATTCCTTCACCCAAGTCATGAACTCTTGCAAGCTGGGCTTCAGCAAGTTTCCATCAAATCAAGTGTTAATTGAACTCTTATGAGATAGGAGTGACAATAAAAATGATGACAGCTAAGAATGATGGTCCACACAAAAGTGACAAACGCTGGGGCGCCACAATTCAGAAAAGCTTCTTTCTTCCCATGAGTTCATTAGGAGTGTCCATGACAACACATGGCATATTAATCCTGAAGATTCGTGTTAGACACAACTACACCCTTGCGCAGGTTCCTCCTGCATTGTGTCTGTGCGCTGCTTGATTTTTCAGCATCTGCTTGAGCGTTTACAGATACTTAATTATAATTTATATTATCATTTTAAAAGTATTAATGTCAATAATATTTTTAATTACATATTAGTATTATTTTATAAATCAAGACAGTGGACTCTTGACTTATGGGCTCAGTGCCCGAGGGCTGGTTGTAACCCAGGCTGCCAGCTGAAGGCTCTGGCTCCTCCATGCAGCCTTCAAAGTCTCTCTCTACACAGGCAGATCGGATCTCAGAGTCCCCGGAGAGACACTGGCCCAGGGTTTCTCACTTGACCCCGCACAGGAGAGGATGCTGTTACGGTCCTTCCAGAATTCTGGGGGCTAAATCCTATCTGAGGCCTGAGACCTTTGGAAGCACAAGCAGCCACACCAGGGTCATAACCCAAGACTTCGGTCATAAGTTAAAACTAAAGTTCTGGTCATAACCCAAGTTGCTCCTCTGCCAGGTGGGCTGTACCTGGCAGGATCCACTCTGTGTGCAGTGTGTGGCAGTAGGCACTAAATGCATCACGTGACTGGTGAGCTCAGCTGGGGTTTATTTTTGGAGTAGGACTTGTCCTCCGAGCATGCTGAAAAATCATGGTCTTGCCCGGGCTTGTGGTTCGGTCTTATCTGGGGGCACACGTGGTGGGAAATGCAAGGAGTCCTTGGTTACAGATGACTTTCACAGACAGAAGCAGCCCTCATCTCCAGAAGCAGCCAGGAAGGGCCAGGAGTGGCACGGAGTTCCACAGACATGCTTGTGGGGAGAAGAGGGGTCCAGAGAGAAGGAAAATCTCAAGGGAGCAGGACCCTCTGTCCTGTGGGTGGAGTGCAGGGAGGGGAGAACGCAACACTGGGAACAGAGGCAGCAGAGGGGTGTGGGCAGCCCCTGTGGCTCTTGAGTGACAGATCCTGGGCTTCCTGCAGGTCAGTCACTGTCTCCACCAGACAGAGCAAAACCCTGAAGCTGGCTCAGCACTAGCTAATCCAGCCCTTTCTCTTGCCTTCCAGGCTTCTCCGCCTCCCCGCGTGGAGACCTCGCAATCCTGCTGGCAGCTCAGCCGTTTCTTACACTTGCACCTGGAGAGGGAACGCCTAGCCCTTGTCTGACGCTGTCATGGGGAAAGGCGCTGATCCCCTCCTGCAGGGCTCCAGGGCCAATTAAGGGCAAGGGCAGAGCTGGCCTGCAGACCTGAGGGTTGGTGTAGTTCGGGGACCCATCCCTGGGCGAAGGGCTGCTCACGGCTGGGCTGCAGAGGAGGCTGCTCATCCAGGGGCCGGGGTGGAGTCAGGTGTGAAGCCCAGAGCTCGTTTTGGGGGCACTGACAGGAGCTTAGGAGCCCCAACTTCAGCCCCAGATCCGAGCTTCGCAGGAGTCCTAGTCCTCGGGAAGCTACAGAGTCACTGCCACCGGCCGAGGTCCTCGCCCTGGGCTTGCTCCGGCACGGCCCCGTGGCCTGCCCGCCGCTCAGCAGGCAGTTACCACGCAGCTCCCCGTCCCAGGACCGTGCCTAGCGCTGGAACGCAGGAACCAGCAGGACGTAGCTGCACAGCAGGGAGAGAGAGGAAAGAGAACGAGGAAGACAAGGTGGGCACCCAGCAGGCGCAGCGGGGCTCTCAGGGACCCCTGGGGAGACGTGGGTCCTAGTTGAGAACAAGTGAGGCCAGGGAGAGGAGCAGCCGTGCAGAGCTGGAGTCTGAGAAGCGAGACAGAGAGCTGGGCGGGACCCAGGGGTGCTCGCGCGGTCGAGGCTGGGCTGCTCCAGCCGCGGGAGCCCCGAGGCTGAGCCCTGGGGGCACCAGGGGCTGTCGTGACTGTGATGCTGGCGCTCCCCATAACGGAAAGAGCACACTGAACTGGGAAAGATGACAGAGGCTGGGAAACTATCGGGTGCATTTTTCAAAGGTAGAGTTTTAAGAAAAAAAGAAAAACAAAAACAAAAAACCAGAACTAAAAGTCTTTTTGAGAACCTACTAATTTCCAGGCCCTGTGCTGAGTTAAGTAGGCTGTCTGATTCCAGGAGAAGCTCCAGCCCCTGCACCTATATCCAGTTCCCGTAAGATTTGGACAATTGCTAAACACTGTCCACCCATGTCCCTTCCCCTGCTTTGAGGATTCTGCCTACCGTAAGCCTCTGTCTTCTCACTAAGTTCCCAAACATCAACCAGGGGAGACCAAGCTCTGTCCGTTAAATTCTCTTACCTAGGGATGAAGGTGCAGTAAAGTGTGCTTCCCACTATTCTTACCAAAATCTCTCTCTGTCTCTTGTCTCTCTCTGTCTGTCTCTCTGTCTCTGCCTCTCTCTCTCTCTCTCTCTGTCTCTCTGTCTCTGTCTGTCTGTCTCTGTCTCTTTCTCTGTCTCTCTGTGTCTGTCTGTCTGTCTCTCTCTTTCTGACGGGTGGCTGAACCGCAGGCCTGTGTGTGCTAGCCAGGAGCTCTACCAATGAGCTACATCCGCAGCCCATCTTCACCTTTTACACTGGACTCGACCTGCATCAGATCAGCATGGGTGAAGCTACCCGCTGGGATGGGGGTTTTGTCAAGATCTGTGTCCCTAAGAAGTGAATGGCTTTCCTGTGCTTCTCATCTTAACACAAGAACTGTCAAAGAGCTGCATCCCACAGCTGCATCCCACAGCAGACGGGAGCAGCTGTGGTGGGGCCTTAATTTCTGCTTATCAACAAGGAGTCACCGCTTCTGCCCTTCCCAGCAGGCCAGGCTGGCCATCTACTTTGCCATAGCCGAAGGGAAAGAGGCAAGGCCTTCCCAAGACCTCCATGAGCCACCCCTCTTGGGAGCGCCCATAATTCTCTCCTCCTCTCCACAAGCTCTTTTTCTCTGAGGAGCTTAGGCAGGGAGTTAGAGAAGAACAGCCTTCTGGCTACAGTTACACTGGGGCCTCCGAGGGAAAGGGCAAAGCCAGCCCCTGGCTCCTGCCGAGTTGGTCTGCACCCTCGGAATGCAAGCCAGCTTCCTCTGCAGTATCTGGGAGGTGGGGCAGGCCTTCACGGTTCATAGCTAAAGGAGGGGAGGCCAAGAGATTCTTGCCTCATCTGCGATAGAGAGAACAGGAAGGCTCAGGGACATTGTCACCTTGGCAGGGGGTATTTGGATAGTAGTTTTCAATTTTGAAAAGGACTCATTTCTTGTCTTGATAAATGCTGGTTGCTGTCATACCCCTTTTGCGTGTGGTTCCACGTTGGTAGGAGAACACAGACAGGCCCACAGAAGGAACCTTCTGCCCTGGAGATGCTAGGGAAGAAGAAAGACCCTGGAGCAGATGGAGTGGGGGGCTGCGGCTTGGAAACCCATGCAACAAGAGCCAAAAGGACAACTGTAAAATAATCTTGAAACAAATGAAAAAAAGGGCAACATACCAAGACTTATAGAGTACAACCAAGACGAGTGATTAAAAGGAACTTTATAGCTGTCAACACACTAAGAAAGGACGATGGCAAATCAAGCACCTAACTTTAGAGAGACTTGTCATTCCTAACAACCAGGGAAATCTGGGTCTAAGCCGCAGTAAGACACCACTTCCCAGCCCTAACGGTGGCTGCCAGCCGGGCCGAGAAAGTGATCAGCCTTGCTGTGGGCGTGGAGAAGCTGGCCTGTGTACTGCTGGAGGGAGGAAAAAACGAAAAGAGCATGAAGGCTCCTCAGAGATTTAGAAGTAGAAGTCACTGTATGATTGCAACGGTTGATACTGTGTGCCACCTTGAGAAGTTTAGAAGGTTAGCTACGGGACTCAGCGGGGAGCCGGGGTCCTCACCGTGCAGACCCTGGTGCTGTGAAGAGGAGGGCGGAGACGGGTGAGGGCTCCGCCTGCCCTGGGGGTGGCAGCTGCTCACAGCATAGGGGGGGCTTGCTGCCCTCCCGCGCTGCTCTTGGCGCTGTTCTGTCTTCTGTGGCCTGAAGTGGTGGCCTGGCACAGGGCCCTGGAGTCCGCTGATTGTGCACTGAAGCCTCCGCACCCTGCGAGTTAAGTAAACCTTCCTTCTTTAACTTTGGGTGACTGGTGTTTCGTCTCAGCAGTGATAGAGAAGTAACCAAGACGATGACCCAGTAATTCCACTTGTAGCCATATATCCAAAAGAACTGAAAATATGGTCCAGGACAAATATTCGTACTGGCATGTTCAAAGCAGTCTGATTTACCCTAGTCAGAAGGAAGAATCAAGTCGATCTATCAGTAGATGAAAGGACAAATTGTGATCTATGCCACATAACGGGCTGTTGCTCAGCCTTAGCAGTGAAGGCCAAGTCGGACACAGCCCGTGATACAACAGGTATGAATGCTGAAGACCTTAGGCTAAGTAAAATAAATGAACAACCAAGATAAATGCCGCATTGCTCCATTCATGTGAGGGACTTAGGGCAGCAACTCACAGAAGTAGAGGAAGGTTTCACTTTTGCAAGAGGAAAAAGATCTAGAGATTGGTTGTGTAGCTGCATTAAAATTAAAAATTCAGATGAGTGCTTAGTAGCCAGTTCAATCATTGGAAAATGTCCCAGTATGTTTAACTACTTGAATATGTGAAAGTACTTTTCCAATTGTAAGACTTATAAAATTTAGATACAGGTCAAGTATTTCTGATAAAAATTTCTTATCTGAATTGAGATATGCTATGACATATGCATTTGATTTCAAGAACTTAGTGTATTTCAAGTGATGATAGTTTGGATTAAGTAAAATATGTCACTAAGGTAAACTCAGCTCATTCTTTTTATTTTTTATATGTCTATTTTTTATATGTCTATCAAAATATAAAACTGATTTATAAAATGTATAAGTGATTTGTGCTGTGCCTCTGTGAGGAGATTTCCAAGAATGGCCACCCAGAGGGAGGAAAGGGGATACGCTGAACCTTGCACCAGATTTGCCTTATTTGATAGAAAGTACTGAGACACTCCAGGTTTCTCTCAGTTATGCCTCCATCACAAAAGCTGAAAATATAATTTAGAAATTAGGAGTCTGGGGTGCACCTGAGTTCAAGGCCTGCCCGAACTACATAGCAAAATCCAGTCTTAAAAATAAAGACAAGGAAATGGCAGTGAGGTAAGCAAAGCCAGCACCCTCTCTGGGAGTTGGGATAGAGACCCTGGAAATAGCACCTGGGGGAGGAAAACAGAGAGGAGCGGATCCCTAGGAATCAGGGAGGATCTGACAGGAAAAGTAAAACCTACAGAGAAATTAAAGCAAGAAAACCTAACAGTGAGAAGAAGAGATAATATGAACCTTCTCCCCAGCTCCTGGCTTGCAGCTCACAGAAAAAGGAGACCAAATCTAGGGACTCAACGTGGGAGCCACGGACTCCAGCGCACCTCAGGGAGAAATGTGTGGGGCCAGTGGTGCTGGGAGCTGCATGGGAGCACAGGGGTTGGCTCCCGCAGGGCCATTGGCCAGGCGACGCGGGTGAGTGACTCCTGTCCCCGCTCTGTCAAGGCCCTGGAAGGGCGCTGGGCAGGATGCTACTTGGGGAAGGGCGGAGAGTTGGAACCCAGGACTCAGAGCAGAGTCAGGGTGCCTTCTCTCTGGGGCTCCCAGTGTTACATTCCCAGAGATTAAGAAGTGCCAGGGACAGTCATCGCAGAGGAGCCCTGCTGAGGCTGAACCCCCACCCCCAACCCCAGGGGCTGGAGCGAAAGGAGTCAGGCCCACCCTCACTGCCGGAGGCCGGCCTGGTTGTGAAAGTCACGGCACTTGCTGCCGCTGCTCTAGTTCTGCTGGCTTCTGGTGCTGGCTCCAGCACAGGTCTGGAGTCTGACCTTCTTCATCTACCAGTGTGAGCAGGCCCATCTTGGCTTGGACATTGCCCCAAAACTGTAGATGGTGAACAAAACCCACACGTGGCTCAAAAATCACAGGGAAATTCCTCTCTCTCTTCCCTCCTCCCTCTTTTCCTCCTTCCTCTCTCCCTTTCTTTCTTTTTTCATTGTTTCTCCTTCCTTTTTTGCTTTCTTTCTTTCTTGTGAGTGTATATGTGTTATTTTTTTGTTTCATTTTTCTTCTTTTCTTGCCTTCTTTCTTCATTAGCGCACTGGGGTTTGTGAAATGTTCCTTTCTCCTTTCTTGCTTTTATTTCTTTTTCTTATTTTTTCCTTTTCTTCCTTTTATTTCTCTCCATTTAATTTTTTCTCTTATTTTTACTCAACATCTAATTCCTTTTCTTCTCTTTTGCACTTCTATTCCTCATCAATTTTTGTGCTTTGTCTTTACAAATCTATAAAAGTCCTTCTGCTCTCCTATAAGATCCGTTCCCCCATTCCCAAACCGTGTACTTTTAATGGTATAATCATACAGTTTCATTAATCTTTGGATAATTAACTCTGTAAATTTACTGTTGAATTCTTCTCTACCACTAGTGAAGATATAGTTGTCGCAGTACATATTAGTTGTCACTTGGTATTAACAGGGTTGCATAATTGTTGCTATTTCTCTGTAAACCAACACTTGGCTTACCTATGTGACATTAGCAACACTAGAGTAGATGCCCAGAGAACTCGGTGTTGGGGTAATTGTACTGTATTCTTCCCTCCAAAGTTAATCAGAGTGGTCAGATCTTGGAGCTGACAAAGGACAACACTTAGCCACATCCAGAGTACACCACTGGACTAAAGAGATCTTTATAGTAGTAACAAAATCTTTAAACTATGTGTCCATAAACCTTGACACAAAGCAAAGCAAAGCAAATGATAAAAATATAAGACAAGGCAAGAAAATGCTCCCCAAACTCCCAGCTCCTTCAAAGCCAGTATGAGGCACACACCCAAAGTACTCAAAGGCTGAGACAAGCAGTGAGACAGCAGGTCAGAGAGCTGTGAGGGGATCGCAGGAGGTGTATCTAGGGAGGTAGAGGAGTAATAACCACAGTGATCCAAAAGCTTTCAGAGGACACTGATACAAAGCTATATGATCTAAACAAAGTGATACAAAACATGAATGATCAGTTTTTCAAAAAATTAAAGTCCATAAAAAGGCTTCAATCAGAAATACAAGAGCTTAAAAATTATATTAAAGACATGAGCAGCAGAGTGGAACCACGTGAGGACAGAATTTCAGAACTCGAGGCCTGCAAGGTCCAACCACCAAGAGACACCTTCAAAGCAACAAGAGAACACGAGAAGCTGGTCTGACAGCTGCTGATGATGTGAAGAAGACTGAGATGAGCTGGAACAAGTGAAAAATTGGAAACAACGTGCATGGCACAGCGCAAACTGTTCACAGAAGTAATGACAGAAGACTCCCCAGATATATAAGAAATATGCATACGGATGAGTGATCTAGAACTCCAAACAGCTCTAACCAACACAGAACCTCTGCATGCGATGTTATACAAAGCACCAGAAGCCAATCACAGGGATAAAATCGTCAAAGGCAAGGAATTAATATAAAGGCAAAGCTGCTAGAATATAGAAAACATGTCAACATAAGACTTAAAAGTCAGAAGGACTTGGAGTAAAGTGTTTTATGCCCTAAAAGATAAAAACTTCCAACCATAGTTATGTAGCCTGCAAAGATTTCTTTCAAAATTAATGGAGAAACAAGGTGTTTCCAAGACAAGGAGCATCTCATGACATTCAAGACTTTCAAACCAGCATTATAAAAACATTTCAAGAATTTCAAGATAATAAAGCCAACGAACGTCAGTGAATAAGAAAGAATGCAAATACCAGGCAGAGAGAACAGCTGAACAACAGGAAGAAAGGAGGAGGAAACGATCAACACCACAATGACAGTAACATTTCAGTGCTTCTCCGTAATAACTCTCAATGTGAGTCGTCTTCATTCTCCAATCAAAAGACACATATTGCAGAATTGATCAAGAAAAAAAAAAACAAATTATATACAGTATACAAGAAGCAGATTTTTTTTATTTTTTAAAGAGAATAAAACTAGTAATAAAATTAGAAATCATACAGAATTTTACTAAACAAAATAATAGGAATTCAGCAATTGTTATATTGCATATTGTTGTCTTCACATTAGTTGTTCAGATTACCAGATATAGGCATGCAAAGTTGGTCAAAAACATTATAAAAAATTAAGCATTAACTGTTACTTTCAGCAGAATAACAGAGCTCCGCAGCACAGTTATCCAAGCTATCCTATGTATGTACATATATAATTCTTCCCCCCCCCCTTTTTTTTTTTGCAGAACTGGGGATTGAACTCAGGCCCTTGTGCTTGCCAGGCAAGCACTTAT
>NDGN011178814.1:0-11275 GCA_002564285.1 Tympanoctomys barrerae | reverse complement strand
GCCTGGAATTCACATGTCTGCCGACTTTGGTAGAGAGCTGTGTTGTGGTCCATGTTTATATGGGACTGGAAATACAGATCCATGGCAGACCCTGAAGTTACATGAAGGTGTTTATAAAGAAAACGATTACACAAGCCTGTCGTCATTCTTGAAGTGCAGCCCCATAGAAGAGGAGTTGGCCTCTTGTATTACCTCGGGGCTTAATCACAAGTATTCAACCCGCTGCTTCATGCTTGAGGAGCTGGCAAGAACATTCTCAAGATGAGCAGGTCGCCTGGCCCTGGCACCAGTGCATGGGTGGCTGACTTGTCAGTGGTGGCAGAGGGCGAGTGCCCGCTCAGCCCGGGTGGGAGCCCAAGCCTGGGCAGGGCCGCCCGTGTTGTGCACACGTTCTTCTGTGCGAGTGCTCATGGGACACGTGAGCCCGAGCAGGATGCGGTGAGAATGCAGGTGCAGACCCAGGCCCCATGCCATCGAAGCAGAGAAGATCACACATGATCACCCCGCGGGCGAGGAAAGCCGGGACCAGGGCAGGCGGGCGGGCAGAAAGTCACCCTCGGATGCTGCCCAGGCTCCTCCTTTTCTCCTCCCCTTTTTGTCTCGGAATTAGAGCCAGGAGAGTGAGGATCCTCCCTGGCTGCAGAGGGGAGCACTAGAGGAGCACCAGGTCTGTGGGCACAGCACCCGTGATCCCCAGCGAAGCTGTGCCCTGGCCGCTCTTGGTCCACGCCTGACCGGAGATGGCTGTGGCCCGTCCTGTGGTCGAGCCTGCACAACGCCAGCTGCCGACGCCATGGGCAGGCCCAGCTCTGGTCAGAAGGCTGAGCTCTCTTTGCACCGGCAGTGCCAGGCCAGTGGAGGGCTGCACTCCTGCTTTTCCTCGCCTCCTTTCTCCTGCAGGCCATTGACAATTCTGCTCAGGCTCTGAAGTCATCTGGGCCCGGGCTGAGGCTGGCGTTGTGTTGATTTTGATTACTCCCACATACTGTATTTATTTGCCATTTAAATCAGCTTTATCTGGAGAGGCTCAGTTCCTGCAGCATCTGATGTCTGCTGCTTTTAACGAAAGAGAGGCGAAGGGGGGCTGCTCCTTTCAGCGGGGGTCCCGTGGGAAGAAGAGGGAAAATAAAATTCAAAATGACGAGGAGGTGTGGGGCCCGTGCTGGGCCATCTGGCCTCGGTGCCTGTGTCTGCTCCTGGAGGCTGAGTGGTGGCTGCACCTCGGGGTTGCACTCTGTGTGACATGCGCCATATGCGTCATGGCCCTTGCTGCTCCTGGCGGACACATCCCAGGACCCTGGCATCCTTGTCATGCCCCTGGGTGACTGCATTTCTGGGTGGGTGAGCACTGCCTGGTTTCCGATCATGGCGAGGACCTGGGGCTGGGGCTCTCTTTCCACCCTCCAGGCAGAGAAATGAAGCACACAGAGTTTCAATCAATTAAATTAATTTAAAAAGTCACAACATCAACAGCATCTGCCAGCACTGTGCTGGAGCCCTTGGGCAAAAGAAAACAAGGCAGGACCTTGTTTCTATTTAAGATTTTTGATACTTAGTTCATCGTCTGCAGCTTTAGTGCTGAATTTTATTTTTTTTAAACGTTGCTTGAAAGTATTCTTTTTCTTGCTCCCTGAAGTTTGTGGTGCTCTCGGAGTTCAGTGCCCAAGGGGAGCTGCTCACTCACCCCACCTGGTGCCCGCCTGCTGGCGGGTACTCGGTGAGCTCTTGTAGTGACACTAACGCTGTTGTTGAAGGTGCTCGCTCCTGGGAGCCGTGCTGGGATGGAGGAGTCTGCCAAGCCAGGGACAATGACTGTTCCCGCCTCAGAAGTGAAGGAGCAGAGGAGTGGCAACGTCCAGCGTGTAGGGCGGAAGCAGGACCTGGCCCTGGTGTCTGAGAGGCACTGCAGGGCCGAGTGTCCTTCACCTTGTTCCAAGGGGTCGAGGGCCTGTTTCCCTTGCTCTTCATCCTGGGACCTTCGCTGCAGAGAACTGCCAGCCCAGTTTCTCCCAGGAGTGAAAGCACCGCATTTACGTGGAACCAGGAACAAATGCAAGACCGAGGAGAAGGCGTGGAGCCCTGACGCCATGCAGACAGTGTCTGTGCAGTTTCCTTCCACTTTTTATGTGCGTGTTTTTGTAACAATCATTTTCAAGGCTCTTATTGAAAATGAACATGTAGACGGCACCTGGGAGCCACACCATTTCTTCGTCTTCGCCTGTGTTTTCCTCAGATGCGCTGGTCTGAGGATGCCTGCGGATGAGCTCAGGTCTCCGCGTGAGATTTCCTCAGCTTCATTCTGCAGCCCGTGTGGCCCAGCTGCACCACAGTCAGGGAAACGCAGCTTGCCCACCCAGGTGGCTCTGTGCGTCGACTCACCCTGAAGCTTGGAGGCTAAGTCTGAGAGAGACGATCCAGCTAATAAAAGCTCAGGATATGCCAGCAATAGCTGCTTATGTGGCTCGGCTATGACAACAACATTTGGGTCTACTAATTTAAAATAAAAATATTGCACAATTCTTTTCACCTGTTTTTGGTTTCCGTGTGGCTCGGAGGCACTTGCACTTTTCCGCGTGTCTCATGTTGTATTTCTGTTGGGCCGCAGCATTGCTGAAACATTCCCTCACAGCTGTGCATTATGAGGCAAGAAGTAGTGTGTTCTGTTTTTAACAGTGGCCTGAGCAAGCAGAATTTATCAAAAAAAGAAAAAAACTTGGGGTGCGTTTTAGAGGAGCGCCTTAGCTGGTGGCCAGCTGTTTCTGCCGGCCTTGGAGTCCCTTGGTTCTGTGGCCACAGCGCCACTCCGCACCTGAGAGGTTGTGGGTGGCCGGCCTGCCCCTCAGCGGCCTCTCCAAGGTCCGCACTGCATGTGGCAGCTGTCGAGCTCACAAGGGCTGGGTGCGGGTGGCTGCTGTCTGCAAAGCCCGCTGCCCTCCTGGTCTCGGGGCAGGCGGCAGTGTGGGTTCTGCACCGGGCCGGGCGTCTTAGTGCTGGTCTCCAGGCTGCTGTAGCCGAGGCCTTTTAGGCTAGTCATGTGCACACCACAATGCAATGCCAGGGCTTGTAGAGGCCGCCAGGGCCAGGAATGGCCCAGCCCAGACATCTCCTTGGCATCGTTCCTGTTGGTCGTTCAGGGAAGCCGAGGGCCTCTGCAGACTCTGGTGGCTCTGCAAGCTACCTTCCGCAAGAGGAGACGTATGCCAGACTTCTGCAGGAGACGGGGGCGGGGGGGCATGCTCTCTGGCCCTCCCCGTTTGCCCAGGAAGGTCTCTTCCTGGGAAGAAGAGGAGCTGGTTGTGACTCCAGGCCCCGCAGAGGCTCTGTGGTGACCGCTGTCTTCACACTGGCGCACAGGGACGCTCTGTGCCTCTTCCCCCTGCCCGGGCACCAGTGGCCTCACCCCTCCAGCAGCTTCATGCTGCTGTCCTTCTTCCGGCTAGCTATTGCCGCACTTTCCTGCCCAGCGGCATCCTTTAGACACATGACAGGGAGGAAGCAGCCGCAGGGGTCCTTACTCTTTTTTCTGCTTGATTATCTTATGGAGCGGTGAAGTTACTTAGCCTAAAGGATGTCTGGAGTCTCCTTTGTGTAGGTAGACTGTAATTTTTCATAAAAAAGGTAGTTTTATGAAAAACACGAAGTTTCTCCCTCGGTAGCTGCTGAATGAATGAATTTCCTGTTTGTCTCCCTGGGAATCGTGACGCTGCCTCCTCGTCACGCAGATGTCTGTGAGGTGCACAGAGGCGGGAGCGAGTAGACGCAGGACACGGCTGGGCTCCTGTGGCGTCGCCTAGCTTCTTCCTCAGTGCAGGGAGCACAAAGGCCCCAAGGCTGTGGCAGGCCGACCGGCCCCCTCTGCGGGTTCGGCCTTCCCTGTCCAGCTGCACGGACCTGCTCTCCGTCTGCTTCTTACCGTGGAGCTGTATTTGTTGTTGGCACTGGGGGATGCAAGTGGCGAAGGACCCATGTCAAAGTATTTTAAGTAAAAAAGAGATAGATGAATAAATAGTAGACAGAACTTGTTGACTGAGAGCCCAGTAAGGCTGTATCCACAGGCCTGTGCCTTGTTGCCTCACAGTCTTGTGGGCCCTGGGGCTGGCCTGGTTCCAGTCGTACCTCCTGTTTTCCCCACACAGATTAGAAGATTCCGGATTATGCATCTGCCTCTGAATATGGCCCAGCCAATTCTAGCCACAGAGCAGGCTGGGGTCAGAATGGGAGGCCAGCTGCACTTGCATTTGAGGAGAGACGGAGGAGACGGCCTCTAAGGCTAATGCAGGGTCAGTTTATCACCCAAAGAAAGTCAAGGTGTCACACTGGCAAACTATCAAAACTACCAAAAAATCATTCTTCTCTGTTAGACTGAGTCTTGCTAGGGGAACTTCTGCTGTCCCCAGCTCCGAAGCACTGGTCTACAGCCTCTCCACTCCGCGGTGGTCCGGGGCGCCCGAGCAGTGACGCCAAGCCTTTTAGAGGCCAGTGCCCAAAACGCAACCCTGAACCCACTTGTTTATAGCAAAATGCCGACAGTGCCACTGAACCTGCACAGTGAGGTTCTGGTTTAGAAAAAGCAATGCATACATTAGCATCATCTGTCCTGAAAGAAAATAGCGCCGGTGTCATCAGCTCGCCACCACTCGCTCAGGCGGAGAGTGCTCCACGAGCACTTTCGGTTGCAGCCCGGTGCACTGTGCTGAGCTTGGCAGCATTTGTCCCAGTGAATACAACGCCACTGAGCGCCTGTGTGTGCTGGGTCTGTTGAATTAATGAAGCCTCATCTGTGTGTTCCTCGATAGTCAATCAAATTGGTTTTTGTGCCGTAGTCCGCTAAGAGCCTCAGCACCAAATCTGGCTCCGGGGTTCACCAGCCCTGTGGGTCTGGGTGAGCCTCCAGATCCTGGAGGCCTCACTTTGCTTATCCATAAAATGAACTGGTATGGGCTGCCCCACCATAAGCAAGGGTGGTGACTCAGAGGCGGGCACCGAAGCGCCCTAGGGCAGCTGGCTGGTGAGGCGGGTGGGCGATGTCTACGTGAGTGTGCTTGAGAGAGGAAGTATTTGTTAAGCATTAATGTTCACTGGTTCACTACCTCTTATGTTGCTGCTAAGTGGTAGGCCCCCACAGGGCATGAGATAGAATTTTTAAAAAATGAAATCTGTGTTGCCAAGAACTCTCAGGTTTTTGTTGGAGGCAGTTGTATGAGCCGGTGATCCCTGGAGATGCTTGTTAGGGTCGAGGCTCGTGTCCAGATGTCCCCCAAAGCCTCGTGCAGTCAGAGGGCTTTTCGGAGGAGGCTTAACCAGAGTGTGACTAATGGTTCTGTGCTGGGATTAAGGGTGCTGGGATCGGTCAGTGACTACATCAGACCACTGACTGGGTTGGTAGTGCCCTAGCCCTGGCAGGCTGGATACAGTGTAACGGGCAGGAAGAAGCTGGCCTTGTGCTCTTCCTCTTGTGGCTTTTGCTGTCTTCTGCCTGCGAGGAACTGTTCTCTGTGGATCCACTATGCCTTGGACCCAGCTGAATACAGACTGAGCCCAATAAGCTTTCTGCCCTTTAAAATTGGGCATCGGGTATTTTGTCTCAGCTATGAGAAAAGCATCCAAGACACATAGAATCCCATAGGCTGTGAAGTACAGTCCTCAGTGATGTATTCAACCAAAAGGAATTTATAAAACTAACCCAGGCTTCTAGAACGCCATTGGGGAGCACAAGATCCACGGGTGCCGTGGCTCCCTCCTGCTCCCTCATCTGTGTGTGCAGCCAATGGAGTCCCTGAGCTTCTTCCTCACGTCATAGGACCTGCCGGCCTCTCCTTCCAGGCCTGCTCCAGCCCGGTGCCAAGGTCCCCACAGCTGCCGTCACAGTCTGTGCCCAGGCCTGTCCACCTCCGTAACCTGGAGGACATCTGCTTTTCCTCCGAGGCTTAGCACATAGGCGTCCTTGTCCTGTGGCCTCCCGGCTTTGGCCTTGACCTTGAACTTAGTCCCGCCTCTCTTCTTCCTAGACTCACCCCCTAGCCCCTGAAGCAGACCCCAGTCAAGCTTCGGTTGTCAGCTCAGTCTGGGAGGTTCTGCCGCCAGTTAGGACTGGGGTAGACTTTCAGCCCTCATTGGTGCTGCACAAGTTATTCAAACTCCTTATCAATAAGTGCATGTGACTATAGGATGGAAGTGCGTGAGCAAAGGCCCTGTGCACAGTACCGGATAAAGCCCCCAGGATGGTGGGCGCTCCTCCCGCACGCGCAGGAATGTGCTCTGGAGACCTCCGGGAGCTTTTCAAGATGAATCACCGAGCGTTTTCATCGAGGAATCAGCTTGGTCTTCTAAAAAATGATAATTTAGAAAAATGGAAACAAACAGCATGTTGGTAGTTACAGAGAAGGAAAATTACTTTGTTTTGGTGTTTTGTTGCTTTTGTTCTTAACACCTGTGTTCTCAGGGGAACAGAACTTAGTGTCTCTGCCAAAACTTAACAACAAGTGAAATACGTGGTTTAAAGTCGTCAGCAGACACAGCAAATGTGAAATCAAATCTCTCGTTTGCTTTGGAACGTCCGGACGGCAAGGACAGCTGGAGTGTTGCTATTTTTTATTTCAAATAAAAGAGTCAGCTCCTCATTGCCATAGAAACCACCAACCTAATTATAAGGAGTTTTGTTCACTGGATAGAAGTCATCATTTCTCCTTCCCCCTCATGCTCACACGGGTCTCCAGAATGTTGGCGTGACTTTGGTCCCGGGTGAAGGGATTTGCTCGCTTTCCTAGCACGGCGCAGTGTGCTGAGCGGCCAATCCAGGAGAGCCTGAGGCGGCACCGCCAGGGCCTTGGAGGGAGCCCAGCCACGGCGCGGTTCTGTCTCCAGAGAAGTCATGAGCACCAGGCAAGGGCAAATTAGGGTTTTTAGGACACAGCAGCACCTCTGCGCCCGAACTTCATTTGTTCTACGGTTCTGGAAAAGGTGGCCATGTCGTGCCTGTGCCTGACCCCTGCCTGCCGGCGGTGTCAGATTCCTGCGGTCCTGTTTGCCACCTGCTGTAAAGTTTACAAACAAAAACAAATAAACAAACAAACAAAATAGTTTTGGCTTCAAAAATCTTTTATCCAGGACAAGGAAACAATGAGCTAAAAATGTCGTACAGAGTGAAGGAAGGCTGAGGAGACCAACCAGAATGTAGAGAGCTCAATGGTGAACTGAAGACATTCTGAAAGTACTGTTTATACCTAGGGCAACTTCAGAAGTGAAATCTTAAAAGCATTTACATGGCATTAAGAACAAATACTGAGATAATTCAGATTAAAAGAGCTAAAGTATCTATGTGAAATCTACAGTGGGGGCCTGTTTTCAGCAGGTAAGCCTGTTCGCAAGTGAGAACCTCTTACTCCTGTGATGCGGTCCTGTTTTAAAAGATTGGCTAGCTCACACTTTGTAGAGTTAGTAAGGCCTCAGTCCTGGTCAGTCCTGCTTGGTTTTGGTTTTCCTTTTGCCAAGGAGTAAAAGGACTCTCTTCCTCCATAAGGTCCAGTCAAGCTCTGGAATGGTCTTGGTCTCAGATTTTGCATGGCAATCTCTGATCAATCCTACTGACACTGCAGTGCTCGCAGCGGGGTTCTGGGTCACCCACCTGGGATGCGCAGGAGTGGTTGTCACAGAAGCCCAACCCAGAGAGGTGGGGCTTCCTTGCCTACCTCTGTCTGTGAGCTTCCCGCCCGGCTGATGACATCCATCAGGCCTGTGTGTATCGAAGTAGAGTCTTTTTCTCGACTTTGAACAGGTTGTCCCCCAGCACACAGCTGACAGAAAGCTCAACAGTGCTGGGGAGAAAATGTCTGGGTTTATGTCAGGTATAAGATTCCTTAGGAGCAAGAGATTTGCAGAGATTAATATATTTTTGGGGATTCCATTTATAGAGCGTGCCAGCTGTAGGTTCATGTGGGTGCTGGGCATGTTGCTTGGATTTTGTCAACACTGAAATATTCAGCTGAGATATGACTATTCAAATACTACACAAGAGCTTCAGGAAACCCCCGAGGCTCTTTGAGTCGAGGGGAGGCTGCACTATGGCAATGGGTAGGTCCTGTGGCATTTGTCTTTCTGGGCCCATCTTACTTCACTGGCATAGTGTCCTCTGGTTTCACCTGCGCTGTCTCAAGGGACACAATTTCTTGCCCTTTCCAGGCTTGAACTCTATAGCATTGCGTTGTAGCTCATTGTACCAGCTCATTTTGCACTGGTGGGCACCACAGTGGCTTGCGTCTTGGCTGGTGTGAGCAGGGAGACAGGCGCATGGGCGTGCAGACATCTCTTTGACATGCTGACCTTGGTTCCTTTGGGTGCATGTGTAGAGGGGCATTGCTGGGGTGCATGGTGAGTTTTGATTCCTTTTGTTTGAGAAGTCTTTGTGGCTTTCCAAAATGCCTTACTAATTTATAAAGCCAATAATTCCTTTTTCTACAATCTTACTTATCTTTTGTTTTTCTACAGTAGCCAGTCTACCAGATATAAGGTACTTCCCAGTGGTTTTGATGGTGTAGATGGCCAGACATGAGCTGGCAATGGAGCCTACCACAGGAATGCTTTCAAAAGGCAGAGAGAAACCCTCGTGTCTCATGCAGATGGCCCCTCCTCACCCCGTCTTGACACCACTGTACCCTACATGGGCACACTGCAGCCCAACATGTGGACCCAGTTAAACCTCATCTTCAGGCATCTGCCCTGCGGTTTTGACGCTGTCCCATGGCCTGTGGACACGACATTGGTTACAAGTAGCCCCATATAGTTTGCAAACTCCCTCTCTGAATGTGAGGGCAGAGCTCACAGCTGACTGGAAAGTGCCTTGTCAGTCATGGGCCCTCACCCCCTCCTCAAATGAGAGGCTTCAAAAGCAACCCTACTCTCTACCTTGAGGCAGGTGGCTCCTGTAGGTTTGTCTACTTGTACTGGCTAAAGTTTCCTGTCCTCTCATGAGACTGCCTTGCTAACTGCTCAGCAGTGTGCTTCAAGCCCTGCGCTCCTTTGCTTTGTCTCTGAGCCCTGTCTGTGGACCTCCCTGCAAACCGCCAGGAGGAACCAAGAGCCCCAACCACCTGGCACCGCAGGGCAGCCCCCAACTCAGTCTGACTCCCGGCTTCTTCTCTGACGATTAGGGATTTGCACAGTATTTCAATAATTAGAGGGATTGAACATTTTTTCATATATTTGTTTGGCATTGGTGTCTGCCTCAGTTACTTTTCTCTTGTTGCTGGCACAAAATACCTGGCACCCAAAATCAAGGAGGAAAAAGTTTATTTAGCTCATAGTTAATGGAGGTTTCAGTCCATACTCGGCTGGCTCCAAGGCAGAGTGGCACATAGCAGAGGGCAGCAGGTCATGCGGCGGAAAGCAGCAAAACATCAAGAGCCAAAAGGGAGGAGTGGCGGAGGTGGCGGAGGGGCGGCGGCGGAGGGGCGGCGGTGGAGGGCTGGCGGCGGCAGAGGAGGGGTGGCGGCGGAGGGCAGCCGCCAGCTGCTCTCCCTCCTTATGCTGCATCCCGGCTGCGCAGCCCTGGGCAGGTGCAGCACCCCCACCCGTAATCCCTGCACTGGGTCACGGGTGAGTTACTACTCTAGAAGCCCACCTCATGACTGCATGAGGCTTTGGGGGGGGCCTCTAGGTCAGACCGTAGCACAAGAAGTAGTTTTTCCAGCTGGCTGACCATTTTGCGCTCCTGCAGCTTGTGTGTAGTGCCACTTGGGTATACCTCGTCAGCGCTTGGTGTTGTCCCTTTTCATCAGTCTCTCATGCCTGTGACAGCGAGTCCTGAGCACTCCTTCTTTAACATGGAAGGCTGCTCTTGGAGCTGTCAGCTGGGAACACGTGGAGTCTGAGAAGTTACGCTTTGTGTGTGTATGTTTTTAAAAAACAGAAATCATTTGCCCTTTTTTAAAAGTGAGGCTATTATATTGACTTTACAAAACAGCTCTAGTGAGATGTAATTTACATCCCACACGAGTCACCTTTTAAAGCATCTGATTCTTTGGCTTTTCATGTAGTCCTAGGGTTATGTCTGCCTTAAAATCTTTCAGGTATTTCTGTTTCCTCAAGGGGAAGCTTCGGAGCCCTCGCCTCCCACCTCTCAAATCTGCACCGCTTACCCCGCCTGGGCAACTCATTTCATTTCTCCCATTTTTTATTTTTTTATAAGTACACGTTTGCAGTACATAGTGTTTACATTCTGTGTGTGAAGTTGTCAGGTGCGTACAACACACCCTAACTCTTCTCACCCCCTTTCTTTGCCTGCCTTCCCTCCCTCCCTTTCCAAAAGCTCTCTCCCTGTGTTTCATTATCCATCTTTTAGTTGCTCTTCATGCATAGCTTGTGTTTCTCATGTAAGAGAATCATACGGTATTTAAGCCTGTGTCTGATCTATTTCACTTAACGTGATGGTCTCAAGGGGCCTCCACGTTCCTACAGATGACACAGGTTTGCCCTTCTTTCTGGCAGAGTAGTGTTCCACTACTCTGGAGCACCACATTCCCTTATGCATGCATCTGCTGGGGGACATCAAGGCTCTTCCTAGATTCAGCTATTAGGAGTTGTGAGGCTGCGTGTTTCATTAACATGATGTCTTTAACTCTTCATTCAGGGAGGGTACCTGCAGGGGGAAGCTGGAGGGAATGGAATTCCTACTACTAGATATTGAGGATGCTCCACTCTGATTTCCACAGTGACCAGTTTACAGCCCGCCTTTCCCCTGCAGCCTCGCCAGCACTTGTAATTTGGTTTCTTGGCGATAGCCATTCTTTCTGGAATAGAACAGGATCTCTGTTGTTTCACTAATCTGTTCTTTCATGTCTGTTCTGGACATTTCATGTATTTTTCAACAGTGGTTAATTTCCACTGGTAGCAGAAGGCATTGGCAGAGTGCCTTTTTATGGAAATATAAACTTTCCCTTTAAAATAAATACATCAAAACTTACTACCCTAACACAATGTTAAAGAAAAACAATAAATGTGACATAGACATCAAATGCAGTGAGGGCCACAGTGACGGCCACAGTGACTGGCAGTGGAGACCTGGGGATGGTGTGCGGGAAGTGGAGGCTGCTGGCCTTTGGACTGGGCAGGGCAGGGCAGGGCATCTCACCTGCACTGGGGCGGCAGGGGCCCGGAGCCCCGGGCTGCCGTCGTGTCTGTTCCAGCATCAGCGTGCCGGATCGCCCATCTCACCAAGCAGGGAAGGGTCATCTGGTCTGCTTCCCGGAGCGGTGCCAGGGCTGAGTGATGGAGGGCAAAG
>NDGN011178738.1:0-13297 GCA_002564285.1 Tympanoctomys barrerae | reverse complement strand
GTTCTGTGTTTTTGCAGTGCTGATGGTCAAACCCAAGGACTGCAAGCTTTCTATGGGTCCTTATCCCCAGCCCTTTTTGGCTTATTTCTACTGAGTGAACTCCAGCAAGTTTCCTGATAAATGGTTGTCTTAAATAAGTAGTGGAAGAAAAGGTCAACAGCTCTTCACGGAGTTCTAAGCTCCATGATGTTATCCCTGAACTGACGATCTCTTCTTTTTTGGACAAGTATTAATAACATTTGTCTCTCCTTTGAAATACATTTCTCAAACCTTAATTTATGCCCTACTCTAATTGTGGTCTGGCTCATCATTTTCCTCTAGATAGTAAAGAGGACAAAAGGCCTAGTCTTCTTCCTTTGCAAAACAGAGATTAGTGGAGTATTGGGGGTAGGAGAGCTGGTACACTCAGGGCAGTAGAAATACTATGGGATAATGCTTCCTGGAAGCTAGTCAAGGTCCTCATCTAAGTGTATTTGATCAGGCAAAATACTTTTTGTGAGGGTTCTTACTATAGATGATTATATGAGAATGGGCCTTGAATTAGACTTAACATAGTTTCAGAGTCATTCTGACTCTGAGATTTTCTAAATCAAATCTATCTATCAATCTCCCTATAATTTTTGGTAGCTAAGATTCTACAACTTTTCTGAGGCCAGATGCTAAGCATCAAATTTCCTGATTATTAGAGGTCAAAGATAATGTCTTCTGTTCATTGATATTTGGATGTTATTTCATAACTGTGCTTTGTAAAATGCTAACATACAGTAGGTGACTAACAAACATTACAAAATCAGGTTTTATTCATATCTGCAGATCTCAGCCTACCACAGAACAATATGGCCTTAATTTATGTTGGATCAGAATATTTAAGAACAGATTAAATTAAAGCAACACCTGCCAAATTTCTACAACCAAGGGAAAAACACAGGTAGAAAATCATTGACTTGGGAGATGAAAAAGCTAGCAGAGGACAAAGACCAAATTTTATTCAATCCATTTTAATTTAACAGGTATTAATAAGAGTCTAGTCTTCAGAGATTCTATTTGGTCCTATGGTAATGTGATAATGTTTAGCCACAGTACCAGCCTGAATGTTTGATATATCTATTATTTCTCCTTTCTTATAAGGACATTGAAGCACTGTCTTTGTGTTTAATTTCTTTGAGATGTAAATAGTCACGGCAACTGTCTTTGGGGAGTGAGCTGATGTTGCTAGTAATGCTTTTACCATGTAGATTCGCACTCTGTGGAGAACTATGGGAATTGTGGAGTCTGTGAACTGAATTGGAAGGTTTTTGGTGATAATCACCCCACGTTATCCTGAGAAGCCACATTTCTTAAGGCTATGAATGAAAGCAGTCCCTTCCAAAGAGTGCAAGTCTGATTAGGTGGCAACCCGCCTCCACACAAAATCAAGACTCTTTCATGTGAAGTCTACCACTGTGTTTGAAGGAAAGCTTTTCTGCCTCTATAGGAATGGGACAGATTTTCCTACAATTCTTTGCATTTGAAGAGAGAATTCTTCTTCTAACCTATGGGCCCAAGAAGCATGGGATTCTAACTGTGGGAAGGTCAGCACTGACAAGGCTTCCTGTACAGAAAATGTTGGTACAGGAAGATGTTTTTAGCACTACTGGAGGTGTTGCTATGGGGACTGATGCATAGGAGCCAGTACAGTGGAAAGAAAATAATGAAAAATGCTGAGTAGGAGCTCAGAGAAAGGATTGGAACATCTGTGCTCAACAATAAAATGTAACACTGTTAATTCATTTCTTGGCTGTCCTTACTTTGTCAGTTTTCAAAATATACTTTAGTTCCTCATTCAGTTTCGTATACTGTACTTCCTCCTTTCTCATTACTTTACCTATTTGACACTGACTCTGATTGTGAATAGACTCTGCTTTGCAAGAGCCTGAGTATGAAATATAATGTCAGCAACAAGAGAATCAGTGCTTTATGTAGCACGGGAAATCAAGAATGCTAGATATGCATAACATACATTGTAGTCAACTGCAATAGGGGTTCAGTAAAAGTGGACTATCCAATCCATGCATATAGCTCCTAAATATATGAGTAATTTAAAGAAATTTTTGGTTTCCATTAATATCTATGGTATGGATTTAAAATTAAATGCATATGTATAACTAAATATATATGTACATATATACAAAACTGATCAGTTGTATGTATACACTTGGCAAGAGAAACATATCTGTATATCTTTTATGAGCTATTTGTTTGATTTAATTAGCATATAACTAAACTATTTCAATTTGAAAAACATAAAAAAATTAAGATAAATTATATTTCCAGTAGCCAATCATATACTTTTTAATGTATCAGAATTGATAAATTAATTATTGATAGCCAACACATTATAATTCTATTTCTACTTGGTCACTTTGCTTCATTTGTTTTTCACTTCTACCTAATGGAAAGCCTTGAGGCTACATTCAACCATTCTAACTCAAGCTCACATATACTCTAATAAACATTTTTCACTTTTTCAAACATTCTGTCAACATGGAAACTTGGTTGTTTTATTCATTTCCGTGCTTGTCCTAGTAGCATGTTTAAGTTTCCAAATGTTACTGTAATGCTTGCAATTGAAAAAGTCTACTGGTTCTTGGCAAGATGTCACCAATTTAGAATGCACTGTAGGGGAAATCTACATCATGGAAGGAAGCATCACTGTAAAGCTAAAAATGTTACGCTAAGTTCCGTGCTGATCAAGTGAAAGAGTATAACACACACCTCCTGTGAGGGGATTCTGTTTCAAGAATCTAGGGTACAAAGGAGCAAAACACAACAGGTAAAATCTAATTTCCCAGGACACAAATCTCCTCCTCCAACATGATCCATCCTTTGAGAAGAAAAAGAAGTGATCCCAGACAAGGCGTACACATGGTCGAATGCTAGGGTGCCACTGCTATCAGGTGGCAATAGCTAATCTCCAGGCACAGAGCTGATGATTTGATTTAGGATAGCAGTTGTTCAGAGCAGAAGGAGCTGCTGGCACAAATGGAAACCTTCTCGGCCAAGCATGTTTTCCAACTGTCCTAGATTTCTAAGGAGGAAAAAAGAGCTGCAAGCAGGAGAAAGGGAGGGAGAGAGTACAGTAGCAGACCTATTGAAGAGCTGGGCCGCAGCTCACTCGGAGGAATTCCATTAAATGAACTCATCCGTCATCTTGCCTTTTATTGATGAGTGGCATTGCTTGGTGGCAAGTGACATAGCAGAACAAATAGCATCAGAGTCCTGGCTCTGGTTCTGCAGCGCCCACAGACGCGCCGGCCCCAAAACAATGAGTCATTACTTATTACATCCATTATTAACTCAGCTCAGCCTCATTAGGCTTAGAAATTGAGGAGAGGAAAAAAATCAGAGGCTAAGTAACACCAAGTGCCTACTTATTTTTGGGAAATGGGGTGGTATGAGAGACAGGAAAGACAGTGAAGAAGTGAAGGGCAGTTAAAACCAGTAACTCAGCAATTGTGACATTTTCAAACCCTGAGGGGTCATGGATAGTTGAGTATGTGTTTCCTTCCCATGACATGATTGCAGTCAGGACTAAATTTCAAAGCAGTGGGGCTGAAGAATACAGGAAGCATATCATTAGCCAACGTGAAGTTTAAAGGAAAAGTTTATTAAGAGCTGGATAGTATCTTCATTAGTGGATACTTCGAGGTAGGTAGAGCTGGAATTTATATGCATGTTCACATTTTATAAAAGGACTTCTAGTAGTACCAGGGAATAAACTACTTCTTGCTTAGCTATTAAAAGGCTTCAAAGATACAGAGAAAACATTTTCTTATTATTACCACTCAGACATTTGCCTATGCTGCTAAAAGTCTATGCTACCTTCAAGTGGGAGGCTAACCCAAAAGTCTTATAGTTTAAATTTGGTAGTGTGGAACCTAAGGAATTCCAAGAGAAAGATTTTTCCCAGGATTTAGTGACATTGGTCAATGATAGAAATACTACAAAGAATAATTATAACTGGTTCCTTGGTAATGACTATCTTCTGCAACAAACATAATCTCAATATAAGTGGTACCACTTCTTTTACTATTGATCATATGTACACATATTTCATATGATTCTATGAGAGAATAACTGCTCAACTGATTATGGCAAAATGGACCAAACGCAGGAAGACACAGCACCGAGGAGTTCTACAAGACAGCAATTTTGTTTCACAGCTAGGCCTGATTGGGATTTCATCCAAGTAGTCAGAGGCCAGTCTGACAGGGTTTTGAGGCTTTTAAGGAAACAGCAAGTGGGAGGTAAGTACAGGAGCAGATGTGGTACATTATGTTGGAAGGCTGAGTGACATCATGGGTTGCCAAGGGAGCTTTAGCTCTCCTGTTGCATTGTAAAGTCATCATCAGACTCAAGTTAACATTGCAAGACCATCAAGTGCACAAAGGTACTAAAGACAGGGTTTACAAAAAGGAGAAGGTATCCTGTTATTTGGCTTGCCTTGGTATGTCTCCTTGGTTTTGGTAGGCATTGTTGGCAGGAATTTACGTAAATTTTAATTCCCCATCAAACTCTGTTGGCTACATTTTTTGGCTAATACAGTTGAGTTATTGGTTGTATTTCTAATCTCCCACTATTAATAAAAGAAATTATTTTGCCTATTTTGCCATTACTTCTTTGTTTAAAATGCATAATCAGTAAATTCTCTGGGCTCTCAATTTTCTTTCTGAATGCAGCCTTTCAAGATTTTAAGCTTTTAAGACAGCATAAAAATACATTTCTTCAACATTCTTTCTCACTTATGCTGCTCAAATATTTACTGCTGAACAAGAAAGTTGAAAGTTATCCTAATATTTATTGTGGATCATATCCACAATTGGTTGTCTAATAAAAGTGTGCTACATATTGGCAGTTGATAAGTTGTCATCATTATAAAATTGTTTTTAAACTGGAGAATGAATCTATTCCTTTCATCTGAGGTCATATTTTGGACAGGAAATGATGGAAAACATGTTTATGAGAATTTTAAAAATATAGAGATTAATTAATATGTGTCAGTGATAATTTTTCTATGTGACTATGAATATGTACATTTAATTATTCACTCAAGAATAATTAAATGTCCTTAAAACATGGAGTTATGTACACCAAGAGATTGCAGCACAGTGTGTTTGCACATATTTGGGGAATATTTTAATATATCATAAAGCTTATTGATGTATTCAGTTATGTTTTCATCTTGGCAACTCACATGGCCTTATTTCATGACCATCATGGTTATGAAGTTATGAACATTAAGCCATCTTCCAACTCTCATCTTAGGCTCCAAGTTTGAATCACGAAAGCAAGAAAACAAAACATGGGTACAAAGGAGAATAAAGAAGATAAGTAGTAAGAAAAGTATACATCATATAATTTTTAAATTAAAATCTCTGGCCATTTTTTGAAATAAGGTAGTTTATGTTGATCTCTTTTGGATTTTATTACCCATTTGTATGTGGTTCCGATTGGATGAAGGCAGCAATGCCTGACTACTTTAGATATAAATGATACTCATTTATGTTTGTTCTTGGTTTGGAGCCACTATTACTTCAAAATATATCCATAGTTTTTCTTCTACTTTGACCTACCACCACTTTACAGATGCAAGATAGATTAGCCAGACTTACACATGTGCAGATGTGCACTGGATTCTTGGATCCTCTTCAGTGGGAGGATAAATCCAACAAACCTCTCTTAAAAGTATTCAAAGAGAATTATTACATTTCTGAACTTGTTTTTCTATTTTTCTAAATAGCATACACTCTATTTTCTCAATTATACTGTGTAAATAGACATTTCAGGTCGGGACAACACAGGAGAACAATAGTTTCTGAGTTGTAGGAATATAGAAGTGATGTCATGACCTCCTCTAATAGACCCACCCACATGTCCTCATTTAACAGCTGTATGGATGACACAGTAGGCTCTTTTATTACCATCCTGAGAACACCCAAAAGGCAGCTGTAGTAAGTTTGTAAAGCCATTGTTATGCCAAAGCTCTCTTCTTCCAAAAATGAGGTCCTGTGCCCAAGCAGTCCCTATCATGACTGACAAAGTTTTCCTGTTAATGAATGAAGGCTTTTCTAACCATAGAATCTAGTTTTTGCCCAATCCACTTCATTTGCAGCTGAAAATTGCCTTGGTACCCTACTTTCCCGCCCAGCATATTTTCCCAAAGGTTATTGAAACGCCCTTCTCCCTGTAGGACTGCCTTATGCTACAGAGCAGAACTGACACGTGTCTTCATTTTTCACATATAAATGCCTATACTATAGATTTTCATGTGATTTCCTCTTTATTAGTCTCTTCTTCAGACTCACCCTGACCCACCAAAGACTGGGATACATGAAAATGTGAGTGACATTTTACTACTGTGTAATCAATAATCCTCCACCTCTGATGCTCACTCCTTTCTCCCTTAAAGTTTAAATGCAAATCTGCCTCTTGAAGGTGAACTTGCCCCCAGCACAATCCAAGGACATGTAATAACTCTGGTTCTTACAGACTGTGGATCTTAATAGAGATTTCTACAAGGAAACAGCTTTGGAGAGACTGATGTATCAACCTCGTGCAAAAATACTCCACCACTTCTGAGCTTTCAGAGGCTACCTGATTTAGAACCTTTCTTTGAAATCCCTCCCCAGTCCCTCTCTGGCAAAGTTGAGAAACCACTTTAGCCTCATAGATTCTGGTGAATCCTTTTAATATAATTTTGATTTTTTCAAGCGTTCTCATACAGTGTAATGTAGGTTTTTAGGCTGTTCTTTTCTAAGCTCCCTCATTTTTGGTGTAGTATAAGGTAACGGTTGACACATGGTAACAACTTGAAAAGTTTACAAGTTTAACTAAGTGACTCAGCAGAGTCCAGGGTCCTCACTTTGTAAACATATTCCACCTGTGTAAGAGGTGGGCACACCTACCACTGGGGGCATAGCTTGCTTACAGTATGAAGGAGGAATATAGACATGCTCTCTTTGCTTTGTTCTTGCTGCTGCTTTTGCTGTCTTCTGCTATCTTGAACTGTTGCCCCTCACCATACCTCTCTGCCTTACAGTCAGCAGAGTATGGACTGAAACCTCCACAAGCCGTGAGCTAATTTTGGACATTGAATATTTCATCTCGGCAACAAAAGGAAAGTAACAAAGATACACATCATCCTCCTTGCATCTAGTGGGAAGTGTGCTGTAGTAGCACAGTGAATGCAATCAGGGCACTTTTTGATGCATGGAAGTCTGTTCTGATGAATTAGTTTGTTTCCCTTGCTTTATGGGTTAAGCACATCACTTAAGCCTAATAAATTTCAAGGTTTCTCTACATGAAATTTATGTTTGCTTCAAATTTCTAGATGTAAAGATGAGTATATTGATGGTTTGTGTTGTGAAACTCCAGACTTTTTTCTCCCTTGCATTCTACTGCCTCTGGACAGAGCAGGCATTTCTACCCCATATGAGCACCATAGAAACATAAGCAAGAGAGATTCAACACTGTGATTGAGTCTGGGGTCCAGCTTTAACAGTCCTGAAGGATTACATGCAGGCAAGAATTGAGCGAGTGCTTTGCTGCTATGATTGAGGTGTGACAGGTAATCTCACAGCACAAATGTATGCATATCCCCTAAACTACCATGCTGTTATTAGAAAATCATTCCTTTGGGTATTATTTCTAATATGTCTCTGTAAAAATGCAAATACTTTACCTAGAAGTAATGGAACATTAAGCCATTTATAGTCATTTAAATTTTAGGAAGGCTTATAACATTGACACAGAGCTAGAGTGAATCAAGGAAAACAGGATATATAAAAGAATTATTGACTCAGAAGACAGAAAAGAGTACCTCAAAGAAGGCTGCGCACAGTTGGGCATGGAGAGGGCTTGCACATTAAGGATAAGGATACCTTGGTGGGGAAATTTGAGAATCAGTACGCAGTAAAGGCAAGTTGGGCATCAAAGATAGCCTTTCAAGTATTCACCAATTTACCAAAAGCTGACACTGACGCTAAACTAAACCAAAACTGACAATGTTAAGCTGCTAGTCCATGCTCTCTGTGGCTGACCATTGCTTGGAAACAGATTAGGGGAGAGAAATCTCAAACTTTAAATTCCTTCTGACACATTGAAATGAAAATATATCAGACTTTCCTTTCTGGGGTACATAATTGATGAGCCTTTCCCCAAATTATTTTCAGAATGCTATGAATAATCTTCATTATTCCAAAATGCATTTAAGAAGTGGGCCCATTTTGAATTACACAGAATTTGTAAGGTTACATAACAGCGTTTGTATAAAACCTATTATTTATTTATTTTTAAATAAAATCTATTATATTAGAAAAACACTGAACTCAAATTCACTGAAACTAAATGCAAGAGGGTTTTTAAATGCTGAGGAATCTAATGAGAAAGTGTTACAACACAAGTCACTGGAAACATTGTTGCCACCTCCGGATGTTAACTGCTGTCTGACTGTTGCTTCCTGCTTATTAAAACAGGTTTCTACCAGCACCTGCAGCCTTGCCTTGCCTTTCCTTTCCTTTCCTTTCCTTTCCTTTCCTTTCCTTTCTAAGATTTCCTTTCTTTTCTTTTCCTTCCTTTCTGCCTCTGTCCCTCCCTTGTTTCCTGACTTCCTTCTTTGTTTATATTTTCTATGCAGTTTTAGAAAATTTAACTATGAGAATCTGGTCTGTTTTGTCCCCTAAGCTGATTGCTCAAGATTGTCTGTCAAAAAATAACTAAGTGCACTATTTGTCCATCTAGGAATTCCTAAAATCATGTCTTCATAATAAAATGTGGACTACCTAAGACGTGTCACGTGGCACCTTAGAGCCCTGTAGTTATATGCACCCTGAAACACAGGGGTCATCATTTCAGCCTAGATACAACCCAGCTGATAGCCTCACTTCTGTCTCCCATGCCGAGGTAACAAATTACAATTCCTACTTTGATTCACTCTTTGGCTTTTGAAAAACTTTGTGTGCCTCTGGCTACATGTTCAGGGTCGAATGCCCATCTTCTGCTTCTATTCATGCACACACATTCACTAATAGGGCTTTTCTCAAGGCACTGTCCTGCCTTCTCTCCCGTACTAAAACATGCACCACCACCTTCAGTGACAGGATGGGCCATTCCATCCATATCTGGGATAGATATGGAGATGGAAACTGAAAAGTTGCAGAAACTGCCCTAATCCCTAAAGTTAAAGAGAGACAAGACCAGAAATCAGCCTCTGTCCTTTATCCAAGGCAGCACCAATGCAGCTGAAGTCTTGATTTCTAAAGATACACATCTCTCTCTGATGATGCCACATCTCATACATCCTTTCCTTCTTTGAATTACGAAGTCAGTTATTTTCTAGTTGCTTCATTGGCCCACTGAAGTTAGTGTTTCCTGAAGACATTTAAGTGCTATTTGCTGAACATCCCACTTGTTGAGTCTGCTGAGAGAGGCCAGAGATCCTCCCCATGTGCTACGAAATCCCTGAAGTCTGTGACTTGTGGCTAAGTGCTTCACTTACAAATGCCTCAGTGCAGGTGACCGTACACAGCTCAAGGTGGGTGGTAGACCCCAAATGTAGAGTGCAAGTACAGGCTGAGCAGCAGAGGCTTCACTATCTCTCTTGTGAAACTTAGAATTACAAAACTAAAATGAGATCCAAATTTCTATAAAAGAATATACTAAACCAGTTAAAGTTGTTCATTTAAGTTGCAAATTTTAAGTAGACTCAAAGGGCATTAGTTAGAAGTCTGCAGTTTATTAAACATACAGAAGAAAGCAATCATAAAAACTGAATATATTCAAAGACTTGAAGAAAAATTATTTCTTTGCCCTGTGCATTCTCCTATAAGCATCTTTGCTCCATCAGACATAGAATGCAGAAGGCCGGTGAGACAGCTTAGCAGACTAAGCACCTCCTTAGGCAAGCGCACAGACTGGGTTCAATTTCCCACACCACATGAAGTACCAGCCCCACCCGTAGGTGCACTGAGTCCCCCACCAAGACTGGGTTTGGTAGCACTCACCTGTAATCCAAGTACAGGGAAGGCTGAAAAGAGGATCGCTATGCATCTGAGCTGCGTAGTGAGACCCTGTACTACATGCATTAAAAAAAAAACCCAAAGAAACATGGAGATACAGAACTAGTTTATGTTTTCATGGTTATAGATACTCAATGATCTCAGTATTTTGAAACTTACCAATAAAATAACTCAAACTGAATATGAAGTAGCATATATATTTGTTCTATATATTTGAATATGTAACATTAATAGAATTTACATATATTTGAGTAATCCTTTTGTGTACACATAGTAATACTTTACAATAATAAAGTAGTTTTTTTAACACATCATCAAATTTAATTTTTGTGTGTGTGATACTGGGAATTGAACACAAGGGCCTTCACATTGAGGTACCTCCCTAGCTCCATGCAACTTTGTTTTTTGAGACAAGATTTATCTAAATTGCTAACTTGGCCCAGGATGGGCTTAAACATGAGACCCTCTAACCTTTTATCCCAACACTGTTAGTGTTTAAACAGGTGTGCATCACCATCCCCAACTATCAATTGATTTTCTACTTTTACACAAATGAACAAAACAGGCATGCACTCAGGGCAACAAAGAGGCTTGGTGAGGCTGTGATGCAGCTGTTACCATGGAAGAATTCAAATTTTGTTTAGCTTTATCTATTTTGATTTTATTTGATCTTGAAAGACTGTCATCATTACAACAAGAGGAAAATCCGTGTCAGTGATGGGTATGGAGAAGACAAACTGGAGGAAGAGTGACAGGAGACAGTGAGATTGTCTATTTTGTCTTCTGGATACCTGGCTTCCAAGTTCCTCGTGGATAGTGACTGAATCCTGGAGTCCTCATAGGAGTAATTAAATCTGAGAAGAAATACTGAAGAAAGTAGAATTGCTTGACAGCTGCTCTGATCGACAAGGTGTCAATGTCAGTTAACAGATCTTGTAGATCAGCTGCTTTCAACATGCTTTCATAAATCTATCATCAGAATGGCAGGAAGTTTTACATAGTTTAGACTCAAAGAAAGTGAACACTAAGCAATGGCACACTGAGTAACTTGTACTTCTTTTAATAATATTTTATTTGCTAGACCGTGTTAATTTCAATAGTCTCTGATTATTTTAAATGGCAGCTGCAATATTTTATTGGTTCCTGATTTTGTGTAAGAATCTACAAAAAGAAATTTGTGTAAAACTATATTGGACACAATTTGATTCTTAAGAAGATTATGACCTATGGAGCATAAAGCATAGAACTAGAGATAAATACCAGAATAATAATCAAAAGAATAATCACTTAAACTGTTAAAAGTGTAAATCTAACAATAAAATTATAATTTTCTATATTCTTACATTTTTTCTTAATTGATATCATTTTTATAGTTTTAGTATAGTATTCCTATATTGCCTTAAAGTTAGAGAGCTGCTCCTATACTAGTCATTAGTTGTTGTTAATTATAGATTTACTCTTGCCTTCAAGCAAAGGGAGTCAATTTTGATTGAAGTTCATGATCTGGAAAGTGACTGATCTTTCAGTTTAAAGTGGAATTCCATCCATTCTAAGTCTTTTAATAATAAGCTTATAATAAAGTGATATAATGCCTGATCTTTTACTTTCTATTCATTCATGTGATCATTACAGAATTGTACAATTATCAGTAATTGGCACTTTTTCTCCCAATAATTAGGAAACAGAATCTGTAGATTAAGACTATAAGGTTGGGCTGAAGGTCAGAGTCCATGGTGTTTTCTCCTGTCACCACTGTCTATGTCACATTATTACATTCCATCTAAACTACCAAGATCTAAAAGCATATGTACTGAAAAATGAAATCTACAACCTTGTGAATCTTGACTTAGCTAAAATCAGCATCAAAGAGTATAAAGAGTATAAATGGCCTCACTTGCTATTCTTTACCTTCCATTCTTACTAACCCTTGCGATTACACGGTAGTAATCTCTGATACCAAATGTCACCTCCCTCATAGTACAAGACTGCTATTGATCCTTCTTTTATTGATAGACACAAAATAAACAAGGAGAAAAACAGACTGAAGAAATATCCTGACATTGCTATCATGTGTCTCTGTACCTAATTCCTCTGGTCTAGGGCTAGGGATGGGTTAAGGTCAAGAACATTACAGCTAATTCTCTTTAGCTTTCACAGTTTTTCAAAACTCATCTTCCCTTGGGAACCTTTCAGCCATGATTCTTCCATACTTTGGTAACACCAGAGACACATGTTCATAGCAATGCTTGTTACCTACTATCTTGGCATTTTATTCACTTGTTTATTCCTCAGTGAACCTGAAATTTTTAAGAAAAAGTTTCTAATTTGTATCTTTATCCTGGTTTCTAAGCATAATGCCAGTTTTGTTGTAAGTACACAGCAAATACTTAACAAATGAGAGAACAAATTACATGGAATGAATTGACATCAAAGTGTTCTATATATTTAAATTCCTTAAATTTATTGTTATCATCTAAATCACAATAATATTGTGTACATTTAGGAGATTTGCTTATATTGTCATTCCTGAAAAGCACACTTAGGAAACAGTTTTTAAACATATAATATAAGCAAGAGTATATATAGTGACTTCCAATTTGCAAAAGAAATGTTTGCCAATAATACATAATTCCCAAATCAAAGAGTAGATGCAAGACTGACTTCTCACCTTAATTTTTCTGGATCACCACTCTAAACTATACAAGAAGATTATTATAATCCAAATATAGCTGCACTTAGAGCTGTTATTATAAGAACCTTCAACATAAAGTAAATTAAGTGACCAAATTACATTATAAACAGTATAGATTTTCAAATTCAAAGCCAACATAAAAACAGTTGGGAGAGAATTAGGAAACAGGTAGATCAAAGGACATGGTAATTCAACACACTCACCCAATGGGACTTAGGCTTTCTTTGTCATGCCACAGTCAGTTGAGATAAGCAGTAATGAGAGCGCATGGATAAGGACAAAGGCACACAGGTTCCGACTTCAAGTACATCTATTTTTGCTCTGTTTATAACAGTTGTATGGTGCATTTTTCTGAGATTCATTTATGCTTCCCTGATGATCTCCATCACCTCTCTCCTTCTTCTAACCAACTCAAGTCCATAACTTATTTCTGAATACAATGATTTCATTAATCACAATGAATATTTATTCAACTTTCTTCCCAAGTTCAACAAATCTCAGACTTGGAATATATATATATATATATATATATATATATATATATATATAT
>NDGN011178665.1:0-12003 GCA_002564285.1 Tympanoctomys barrerae | reverse complement strand
GAAAATTTATACTATCTTGTTTTATGGACTTAATATAGACCTTAGTAACCAGAAGGCTGCAAACCTAGACTTGTAGATAAATTGTAAGCATTTAACCCCTGTACACAACTCACTCCTTTTGAAGAAAAAAAATTGAAATTAAAAAAAAAAAAAGATAAATTGCATAGTCCTGACCAGGCATGTTCCAAGCATCCAAGAGAAAGAACTGTGTGTGGCTGGGAGCCAAGAAGACTACACAGAAAGTGAGGGACAGAGAACGGGAGGCTCCGCAGCCCAGACGTCACCTGCAGCTCTGCTGCACTAGACAGAATGAGAGGCTCCGCCAGCAGATTGAATGAGGCCCACCCACACGGGGAGAGGCAGTCTACTTTGCTTGGTGTATCCACCCCAATGTTGCTCTCATCCAGAAACACCCTCACAGACATGTGCAGAAAAAACTTAAACCAAAATTTCAGGCACTGTGTGGCCCAGTTAAATGGACTGATTTTTGTATGTTAAACAAATCTTCCATTTCTGGCATAAGCTTGGTCATAATGGTCCTCTTTGTGTATTGCTGTGTTCAATTTGATAATATCTTATTAAAGATTTGTCCATCTTTTTCAAAAGAAGCATGGGTCTTGAGTACTTTATATGGTGAATGAGCTATCATGCATAGTTTTGACTCCCTCTTGCAAATCTTAATTCTATCAGTCTGAAGTGAGGCCAAGGAAGTATATTTTTATGAGGTTCCCCAGTCAGTTCCCACATGCAGGAGTGGCTAACTTAGGTTCTTAGTCACGATGCTTAAACTGTGTGAAGATTCCATGCTTTGGGAAAATTTTCTGTGCGGACATGGCTGTGGAGCTGCCCATCTGGAGGCTAATGAGCTCACAGGACTGGCTGGAGATGGAGGGAGAAATGAGAATGGTGGGAAGGGACATCAGGCAGGTAGCAATCACGATTTTTAAAGTTTATAAATGTTATGATGGTTTAACATGTGGGGCCCTGCTAGCGACTGTCCTTTCCAGGGCTAGCTAGCTAATTCCTCGAGGTAATGAGCAGCTTGCTTGAAGCATGTCTTTCCATGAACACTGGCCAGGGCAAAGCTCTTATGCCGTCCTCTGTCTGACTCTCACACACTCAGTTCATATTCTTCCTGTGAGACGGGACAACTAAGGACCAGTTCTGGGCTGGGAGCCTGCTGAAATTATTCAAATTAGAGACCATAAGTCCCTTACCCCGTTTCCTTCTTTCCTTCCTGCAAAAATCACAATAAAAGCTTTTGCCTCTGCTTTCTTCCCACTCTCTTCTGTTTCTTGCCTGATACTGGTGTTGTATTAGTCAGGGCTTTACTAGAGGAGCAGATATAATACAAAGAAGAGATGTAACACAAGATGTACAAGTGTATAAGAAATTATAAGCTTGGCTGGCTTATAGACGTCAGTTGCAGAGTCCGATGAGGAAGTGTGGAAAGGGCATCTGCACACTGAAGACTGAAGGATTTTGTCCCAAGGCCTGAAGCTCACTGCAGCATTTTGTGCAAGTCTCTATCAGGCGGCCAATAGATCTGTGATGAAGGCTGAAGAATCTGTGACAGAAAGCTGAAGGGTCCAAGCCAGAGGCCAAAGAGTCTGCGCTGGAAGCGAGGAGATGAAGTCCAAGCTGACTGTGAAGACTGAAGTTCATCTGAGGAAGTGGAATATGGAATCCTTCCTCAACCCCTTTATGTACCCTTTTTGTGTGGAGTGACTTTGGCGTAGGGCCCCATGGCCCAAGGTGTGGAACTATGGAGGTGATCTAGTGAAGTTGACACAATGTATGGACCAGTACAGGTGCTTTCCCTGTGGCCCAGCATGCTGCACCTGTTTCCAGGGATCCATCCATAAAGCTCTCTTCTTTCATGATAGTCTCTTCTGCATCTGTGTATCTCAGCATATCTGATGAAAGCAAACCCCACTTACACTTTAAGAAAAGATGCCTGCAGGAGGACTGAGTTTTGCATTGTTAACACTGCATTCAGATTTTTGTCTTAATGTACTCTGCGTGTAAGAGAGCCTCACTAAGACAGACAGCCACATTTGAACCAGCCCCAAGAGCAGTTATCTCTGTGGGCCACAGACATGAATGTACACCTCTGTTGGCACATGCCATCCATATGCCCAGCCAGACCCTTTTTTATCTTCACTGGTGCTACAACTCAAGTACCAAATTTTAGGCAATGCAAGAGACAAGCTATGTGCTGTCTTGTGAGCAGCTGAGGGTCTTGAAAGGCGGAATACAGACTCTTAACAAGAACTAAAGATAGCAGGAGGGTGCATTTTTTATTTTTACCTAGAGCAATCTCATTACGTGACCAATTCAGGAGAAATATAATGTGATCTCAGGCTTTTGTGACCATGAATGCACTAAGCTTGGTGCAGCTGCCTTAGAAATCACCTTGGCCTGGGGCTCAGAGAAGGAGTTCATGGGCAGCTCCTCCATGCAGAGACACAAACCTTTTCTGTGCTACACAGTAAACTGTTTATAGTTGCTAAGATTAAGATTCCTCCTGTTTCTCCTTCTGCCTACTCCGTTTTTAAAATAGTTTTGAGGTGCTGATAGGTGAATATGGATTTAATGATTATTTTTGTTTGGATAGTTAATTATTGCTGATAACTGTATTTATTCTCTTTCATATGTTATCGTGCTCCTGTGGGACATCTCTACTAGAACAAGAGTCACTTCTTTGGGGGTGAAGAGCTGGAAATGTCACTGTGCTTGGAAGTGAGCAGTGTGTGGGCAGGGTACTGTGCAGGGCACAGCTGGAGGCTGTAGATGGCGAGCTGAAAGGCGAGTTATCATTTGTAAGAGGATCTCATAAAGGTAGCTGACGTCTGTATTGTAAGTTTGATGTAGGAGTGATCTCATGTCTATTTTCTCTCCTCCTTTTCCCGAAAGTGTTATATGGGGAAAAATAGCCGTTCGTAAAGCATTACTCTTTGAGGGTTTTATCTGTTTTGTTAATGTTTTCTTTTATGACTTTGCTAGAGATTTGAAAATGGGTATTTGCCTCCTTTTTTTTTTTTTAAACCATGAAATGTTTTAGTATTTGAGATGCCAATTGTAGTCCTATACAAGTTGTACTTCATTTTATGGGCTTGATGACAACAGAATAAGAGATTCTGCATGTTGAGGATGACAAACGAATCCTCGGATTCTTTTTGGGTTTTGATCCTTATATCCGCCACCAAAAATGCTGGGCTAGGAGATGACCAAGAATCAGAGCTGTGATCTAAAATCAATGACAATACGGGCAATCTGTACTTGATCTTAGCCAAAAGGCTGAGAAGCGATATTGGGGGCCAGCTGGACAAATAAAGTTCAGTAGGTGTCAACTCAGAGCCTTTCACGAACTGACATTTAATGTAAAGAGGGGACATTGTAGAGGATTTCTCAAAGGTACCTAAATCATGTAATAAAGCCTCTTTCTCTCCAGCCATGTATATAAGGAGGCTGTGGAACAGTGGAATGCTAGAATTGTGTGGAATATTCCTTTCAATAGCTAGTTATTGAGTGAAACACCATCTGACCCCATTATATTTAAATAATGCAAATAATAAGGTGGAGGATTTTCCAGAATCTAGTATTGTGTACTGCCTATGGAGAAGAGCTTAAAGTTCCCACACGGGCCTGATAGAATAGTGTCAGGAAGGGAGAAAGGACTCCTTAAAGCCAGGAAGCCTGAGATAAAGACTCTCTCACACACACAGGGAACCAAACATACCCAGCCAGGGTGGCTGATGATTGGGAGTGACTGGTAGACCAACTGTTGCCAATAGAGTCTGAAGAGGGTGTAGAGCTTCTGCATGCATCTTGCAGGCATCAGGTCTCTCTATGGTCTTTGAAGTAAAAGGTCTTTCCTGGGAAGGATGGCAGATAGTGAAAGGAACTTCCCTCAGAAAAAAAAAGACTGGTTGTAGTCCTGGTATCCCTCTCCCCAGATCTCGAGGGAGCCGTTAGGTGCCTGTCAACCTCCATTTCCCCATCTCTGTAGGCAAGGCAACAGCTCCTACCTCAGCCAAGTTTTGTGTAAGGAATGATGAGGCAGAGACCACTTGACAGGATTTTGTGAAAGCAATAGACATACACTTTAATACCTGGGAACAGGCAGAGAGAGAGAGTGATAAGGCCGTCTGCAGGGAACAAAGAAAAGCAGAGCCCTTTTCATAGGGATTGAAAGAAGGCAAGAGACATTAGGTGGAAAGATGTTAATAAACATCAGTACTTCATATTTGGGGGAGGGGGAGAGTGACAGCCACCATTAGTGATTGTTTGGGTGTGGTCTTATAAGAACTGGGACAGGAGTCTCAAAAGACAGGGCCTGAACAGGAGAAAGAGGGTTATACAGAGCAACAGTCCTGTTCAGGGAAGCAGCCATGAGCCCCATCCCCAGACATTAGTCTGGGAGCCAGACATAGACTGCCTAATTTCTGAGGCCCTTTCAGTGAGCCTTTTAGCTACATCTTATACTGTGTCCAATTAGTTTGTGTAAAAACAATACTCTTCTAGGAAGATACATAAGCCACCTTTCTCAGATCTTCTGAAGTCTAATCTGTGGTTTTAGAGAGTTACTTATGCCAGAGAGTCCATTGTGAGTGTGAACTGACAGTGGCCTCGACTACCTCTTTAAGGTTTTGAGATAGATTTTGACATAATGACTGGTAGTAAGAGAGAGAAGTCCTTAGGCCAGCTATCCCTCATCCCATTTGAAGCAGGAATTGCCAGGCCAACGAGAGGAAGGATTAACTGAATGGCCCACTGCTGTTGAACTTGAGCAGACCCTTGTTTCTTGGGGCTATCTCTATATTTGGGGTAAGGTCTACCAGTGTACAGGTCCAGTTGGTGGAAAGGTACAGACAGTTGGAGGTCCCTCGGAGGAAGAAAGCACCTTGACTGGGTAGACAAAATTGATTATGAGTGCCAAAAAGATATTTACATTTTCTATCATCACCCCAAGCATTTAATGTGTCTCACAGAACAATCCTGTACAAGATTGAAAAGGTCCTCTGATCTGAGGAATCTGAGGAGTGGCTGCTGCTTAGTTTTTCCAGTGGAGGAAAATCCTCTTGGTTTCTGTTACCAGCCCCTCAGAGGAATGATTAAAAATGGGCACGAGGAGGCAGCCAGACTGTGTGGGAGTCTGACAGTGGCTGTTCCACGCCTGGGTATCTGCACACAGGAGACAACAACTACTGCAGAGATCAGTGTTTGCTAAACGTTGGAGCACTGATAATCTAGGCAGGGCTGAGACGAGACCAGGTTGACTGAATGAGGGACTGGAGTTACTTGGTGATGAACAAGCCCAGTGGAGGATAGCAAGATTAATGTGAAGTGACCCTTCTGGGGTGAGAGGCGTCCGAGGAGTGACTTGGATGCCATATTGTGCTGTGTGCAGGGGAGCCCTAGAAAGTTAGAAGAGCGTGAGTGGTTATTGGGCCTTCTATAGGCTTACTGAGTCCTTATAAGGAGAGAGTCTTGTCAGGTAAGTTCGTAAAAGCTGGGCATCACCCCTTTTAATAACACTAGCAGGGGAAAACCTTAAGGAGAAAAGGAGGGCCCTGTTTCCTGGAGGCCAGTATGGGCAAATCCCTTCTTGTAAGTGGGGATGTTGAGAGGTGTGGTGGCCCATACCGGGGATGGAACGGGTATGGCCTCATAAGCAGCAGTGGCTGTGAAAACACAGAGCTAAGAGCCCTTAACCAGCAAAGGGCTAGAGCAGTTGAGTAAGGAGTGGGTGAGCTGGGGCTGGGCACTGGCAAGAAGTTGGGTGGGAGAGCATGCACGGGGAGTGGGAGGATTATAACGTGACTGTGTACATAGGAAGCGATTCCACCCTGGAGGCCAGAAGCAGCCAAGTTGCAGCACTAACACAATGGAGAGTAAGACCCACAGAAAGAGGCAAGGTAAAAACAGGGGTGCCTGAGGCCTGCCTTACCCATCATGCACCTCCTGGTCAATCATCAGACAGGAGGAGAGTGAGGGAAAAGGAAAACAATATGATATCCTCTGGGGAGAAGTCACAAGGAGAACCCTGATAAATAAAGATCTATTCAGGTGTAGCAAGACTGGAGAGTAGAAGCCTGGAAGGGAAAACCAGGTAAAAATGGGGCAAACTGATTGCATAAGAGAAATGACAGGACACACAGTAGCACCACATTTTGGTGTTTTCCAGGATTTGGGCCAGTCTGAGGGATTTGGGAGAAATTACTGGCAGCTTCTGTAAGGAGGAGAGGTCAGGCAAATTGTCAGCCAGGCACAGCTTTATTTTAGAATTTTTATTCTAGAATCCACTGTGGAGGTTCTCGCAAAAGGAGAGTTGTTGGAGTGCTGTAGATGATTTTGAACGGTCCCTTCCAGTTTGCCTGCAGGGATCGGGGGTTTAAATTTTTAATCACAACCAATCTGCTAGCCAGATTGTTGGCATAAGGGGAAGCGTCAGAAGGCGGGAGAAGGTTAGCAGAACATCGTATAGGGCTTGCCTCTGGGCTGAGGTTTGGCCCAGAGAAGTTGCCCGTGTGTCCAAGTTCAAACAGACTACAGCACCAGGCTCTATGGGAAAAGAGCGAAATCTAAAAGAGCAGTAGGGAAGAGGGAGGCCCAGTCTTCATGTAGCTGGAGTGTTAGTTTAGTAAGATGGGCTGTAAGCAAACTGTTAGTTTTTCTGCTTTACCTGGACTGGGGTTGATAGGAAGAAAGTAAATTCTTCTGGATTCCAAGCGATTTAGACACCTCTTGGGTAACTGGACTGATGAAAGCTGGGCCATTATCTGATTGAATGGAGATGAGGAGGCCAAACTGGGGGATTATATCAGTTAGGAGAGAATTAGGGACTGCTGAGACTTTTTCTAAACCGATAGGAAAAGCCTCTACTCACTCAGTGAGGGTGTCAACCCAGATTGAAAGATATCTTAACTCTCATCCTTGTGGCAGGGGGGTGAAGTTAATCTGCCAGTCCTGAGTTAGGGAGAAGCCTCCTGCCTGGTGTGTGGGCAAAGGAGGGGGGGCCTCAGGGAATCCTAAGGTGTGGTTACCTGGTAGACTGTTGAGCTGCAATAGTCCTAAGGAGAGTCTTTCAGGAAGAAAAGCAGAGAAGAGGTTCAAGTAGATGGTAGGGGGTTTGTAACCTACATGAAAATCATCATGAAGAGGAGGAAGGATAATGTGAACTTGTGAGGCTTGGAGGAGGGGTCTTCCTTGATCTAGGCACCAGCCATCCTCTGTAGGGTAGTTTTAGACTGTTGACAGCCAGAGAGAGGGAGTAGATGGGAGCAAGGCAGGAAGGGGCAAAGTATTACCTTTTGGAGCATGGTGAAAGAGATTAGCTGCTTCCTTTCCAGTTTTATCTGCCAGGGCAGTTTCAGTGGCTACAGGATCTGAGTCTTCAGTATGCCCTATAATGAAGAACAGCCACCCATGTTGGCAGAAGAGCTGCCTGGAGAAGAGCCTTAATATATGGGGCTTAGTGATTGAGGATCCCCGAGAGGTGAGAAATCCTCTCTACCCACATGGCAGCATGATTGTGAAGTACTTGAAATCTGTGTAGATGTTGACCTGTAAGCCTCTGGCCTGTATAAGAGTGTGGGTCAGAGCAGGCAATTCTGTTTAGAAGTCATGGGTGAGGGAAGAGCTGTAGTTTCTGTCAACAGAGCTGTGTGAGACAATTGTGTATCCTGCCTAAGCCAACAATATGCAGGAAGCCTTATAGGAATTCCAACCAATAAACCAATTATATCAGGGGTAGGCAAAGAGAAAGCTACAACATGAGGAAAGATCTAGGTTGTCATACGGAGGAAGGGCAGTCAGAAGGATTTGGCATCTTTGAAAGAAACAAAGCGGGAGGATCAAAGTCAGGACCCAAGGCAACAGACACTGCAAGTGTCAGGGTCCATCTAGGAAAAGACAAAGAGAGGCTGAGCAGGTATGAAGGGGAATGGGGGAGAAAACATTCTTTAAATCCAGAACAGAGTAGTGGGTAACAGATAGGGGAACAGAAGATAAAAAGGTGCATGGGTGGGCACTACAGGGTGAGAGAAAGGATTGTCTGCTTAATAATATAGAGGTCTTAGAAAGATCTGTCTGTGCCATCTATCTTTCAAATATGGAGAATGGGAGGTTATGTGGAGAGCTAATAGGGTCCAAAAGACCATGTTGGAGCAGGCAAGAGAAAGGCCATTGGCTTTTGTTCCCTCAGAGTTTGATTGGGGACTGGAAACTAAGAGCGAGGGAAAAGGAAGAAATGTCCTGGGATGCTAGGGTTTAGATCTGGAGGGCAATGGGGGCTTTGGGTGAAGCCCAAGATGAAGAGAAGAGGGCAGCTAGCAAAGCAGGATGGATGCCAGGATGGTGAGAATGGCAGACAATTTGGCTAGGAAGTCTCATCTGAGGGGGAGGGTGGGCAGGTAGGAAGGACTAGAAAGGAGTGTGGGGAAAAATGCACTAACCTAGACCTACAGACTTTGCCATCAACACCCACAATAGAAGTAAGGGCCAAGGAGATTGGTCCTTGAAAGAAAGGCAAGACGGAATGAGCTGCCCTGCTGTCTATCACAAAAGACAAGGACTTACCCTCCACCTCCAGAGTTGCCAAAAGCTCAGCATCTGAGATGGCCCAGGGCTCTCCAGAGCTTCTGGGCAGTGTAAGTCTGTTGCCAGTCTGAGGAAATCTGGGAGAGAGCTGAAAGCTGAGTTGAGGAGAAAATGCCAAAATGAGGCAATCCGACTTCCCCAGAGGGCTCCTGCAGGGCAGGGTGCAGCCTTGAAGGAATCCAGGATGCAAGCGTTCCTTAGCCCAACAAGCAGGCTGGAGGCATTTTAAAGTGTAGCCCTGGAAGCACACCCTTCTCTTGGGGAGCCTGGCAGCCACCAAGGGTGCTGACTGAGACTTGGGTCCAGCTTGCAGGTGTGGGTTTCATATTGTGGAGGTGAACAGCTGGAACTCAGACAGGTGCTGTTTTCAGATGACTTCATTCCTATTATTAAAAACTTTGAATGCCAAGTTAATTAACTCCTGCTGTGGGGTTTGAGGGCCTGCTTCCAGTTTGTGCAACTTTCTCTGAATATTCAGAGCGGATTGGGTTATAAAATGTATTTTTAAAGTCAGTTAGCCTTGTGGGCCTTCTGGGTCTAGGGCCATATAATACCTGACGGCAGCAGCCAGGCAGGGCATATTAAATTGAGGTGGATTTTTACCTTTTGTCTGGGTGATTTCCTTAAACTTGCCATAATTAATTGCCCAGTGTATTGCCTTTTGGAGCCTTTCTACCAAGCAAGCTGCCATATAGTTACAGCTCCTCAGAAAGGGGATTGTCAGGGCCAGTGAGATAGCACAGTGGACTAAGAGCCTGCTTAGGCAAGCTCAGGGGCCAGGGTTCGATCCCTGGCACTGCATGCCTCACTGGCTCCATTGCACGCCAATAATCCCCACACTAGGGAGGCTGAAAACAGGAGGATCACTATGAGTTTGAGCTGTGTAATGAGACCCTGCATACACACACACACACACAACACACACACACACACACAAAGGGGGAACAAAGAGGGGGGATTGTCCATTCTCATCTAGCTGATTCAAGTCCCAGTTTGGGTTGGCCCAGGGGGCCTGGGACAGCCAAAGCTCCCTCCTGAAGATTAGGTACCTGCAGTCATCCCCAGCAGCCTGAGGTAAAGCTCAGACACATTCCCAATCCTCGTAAGACTGTGAAAGGTCCTGAAATTGCTAGATATATTTAGTGAGGTCCATATGAAAGGAACCCAGACCCTGACTTGAACAGGGGGTAGGGAGTATGTTCCTGAGCAATGCCCTCGGCTCCCCCACCTCCAGAAGTAGAAAGTGGGGAGCAGGGGTTAAAGAAGGAGCACCAAATGGAAGTCTGGCTTTGATTTGGAGAGAAGTACTAGATAGAAAGATGGGACAGGTTTTGGATTGACTGGAGGCTCTTCCAAGGGAACTGCACTGGCTAAGGCCAGGATTGCCACAGGACATGTGGGGGTGGGGCAGGAAGTTGTTCAGCTGGTGGAGGATGGCAGGAGGATGTCAAGGGAAAGTGAGGTCAGCAGGGTCCTTGGCCAAGGAGGAACTGGATGGGTGGAAAGAGAAAAGCATACAGATAGAAAGAGGGTAAGGAGGAGACTCTGGGAGGGACTGCATGAAGAGCACAGCGTGGGAAGACTTCAGAGTATAAGCCAGGCCATCATAAGCCACTTCAGACCGCTTCTTTAGTGAATGGCAGTAACTACCCAGATCTTACAAGATAGAAATATGAACCATACCACAGGCAGGCCACCAAGATTTGTTGTCCAGTCATGCCAACTTACAGAAAGAAATAAGCCATTAGGGTTTCTGGTCAGGAGAGAGACAGCAAGGTTTGAGATTTCACAGGAGGAATGCCAGAGAGGACAAGTGGGGATGAGGATGGATGGTTCCCCACTGGAGTACACAGAGAGGTATGGGAGAGTGGCTGATCTCTCAGTGGACACCTTCAGCTGGGTGCCAAAGCTGTAACATGAGCAACTGAGCAAGACAAATGTCTTTGTGACTGGTCAGAGGCTAAAGTGAAACAGTCTCCCCAGAAGTGCTTTTCAAGGCTAGCGTTGGAATTTAAAAACACTAAAAGCAGGGGGAGTCTCTCACTGATTTTATGGGGGAAAATAAAAGGTGGAAAAGAGGGAAGAAAGAGTAAGAGAGAGATGGGGTGTGGGCCTAACCCCTCTTAAGCACTCAGCGAGATCTGGCATGGCGGAAGCAGCAGCGGTAGAGTCCAAAGTCTAAGGGACCAATGCCACTGAGTGGTCTCAGGAACAATGAAGGAGGCTCGGGAGAGGACTTGACCCATGGAGAAGAGACATTTCCTCTCCTGTCTCCTGGGTTCTGGCACCAGATATAAGGAACAATGAGGTAGACACTAAACAATGAGGTACTCACTAAACAGGACTTTGTGAAAGCAACAAGGCATTCAGTTTAATGTTGGGGTACAGGCAGACAGAGATTGATAAGGCTGTCTGTAGGGAACAAAGAGAAGCAGGGCCTTTTTCATAGGGACTGAAAGCAAGCAAGGGACACTAGGCAGGATGATGTTAATAAACATCAGTGGTCAAAGTTCTCTGGCTGTCTTGCACCTCAGTGGGCAGAGGCTTTGAGGTGTCCAGGGTAAATTTGGGATATCTCCATATGTCTGGGGACCTGCAAGATTCTTTGTCCTATCTTGTCTCTTTCACTACATCCTGTGTATGCTGAGGACAGCCACCATGCTAAGCTGAGTTGCCAGAGAGCAGCGCCTCTGCTGGTGAGCAGATTGGGGACTGGGAGAGTCAAGTCCCCTTCAAGCCTTACATTTTACACAATAGATAAGCAAGCAAGCACATCTGTGGGTGAACTTCAAAAACTGAAAAGCACTATACCGGTGCAGGGGACTCTTGAGGAATTCTTACCCTGTGGGAAATACGGGGTGGGAGGGGGCTGCTGAGGCAATGAGAGTGTATTTTGTTGAAAACTCAGCTAACTTTTGAAGCCCACTCACAATGTGAGTCATCAAAGGGCCCTGCATGCCTGGGTGGGCTTCCAGAGAAGCTCAGATGGTTTCTGTCCTGGGGGATGTCACTGGTGTATTTCTCTTCATCATACACAGTTCCTGTCAACCCCTGCCCCACAATATTCTTCAGAAAGATTATACGCTTCAGCTCTCAGGTGCTCATTACTAAGGTCACTGAAGTAACCAGTGACCTAACTGGTGGGTTTTCAACCTCAGTGCACTCTGGGAAAACAGGGATTCCCTCAGTCCAAACCCCAGAATTTCTGACTTTGTAGGAAATTGTATTTTTAACACATTACTAACTGATCCTACTTGATCCCAGACTCTCTCTTGAACTGACCCTCCAGAGTTCTCAAAATTGACTCCATTTTGTTGCCCTTCTAACTTTGCCGAGTTCCTGTTCTGTATGCACCGACCCCTCCCAATTCCTCACCCCTTGACTGCCAACTCAAATTCC